>CAUYON010035433.1:0-22287 GCA_963573935.1 Arctocebus calabarensis
TCCCTAGTAGCTGGGACTACAGGCACCCGCCACAGCGCCTGGCTATTTTTTTGTTTTGCAGTTCGGCCGAGGCCGGGCTTGAACCCGCCACCTTCGGTATATGGGGCCGGCGCCCTACTCGCTGAGCCACAGGAGCCGCCCAGGACTCATATTTTCATTCTTTGCATGCCTAGTAAAATTTTTTATTAAGATTCCAGACATGAATTTACTTTGTTGTATGTCCAAATGTTTGTATTCTTATAAATATTTTAGAAATTGGTTAGTTACTTGCAAACAGTTTGATAATTTCAGATCCTATGGTTAAGTTTGTTAGGTTGAGTAAAATCAGCATTTATTTTAGGATTAATTTTTCTTCATAACTATTGCAAAATCTCGTCTGCATGGTCACCCCAACTTCCCATGATTAATGAAGTTTTCTACTCTGACTCGCACTGTGTAGGCTTTGGGATCTGTCCCTCCAATC
Organism: Arctocebus calabarensis; assembly: GCA_963573935.1. Classification (NCBI taxonomy): domain Eukaryota; kingdom Metazoa; phylum Chordata; class Mammalia; order Primates; family Lorisidae; genus Arctocebus; species Arctocebus calabarensis. The sequence continues at coordinate 464 of CAUYON010035433.1, forward strand.
CCTTCCATCCTATCCCTTTGGGTTACTCCATTTAACAATGGGAACTCTTCTTAGTCATGAGCATGGTGTGTTCTTCCATTTGGTAATATATTCTGCTGTTTCTTCTCTTGAGGTTTCATAGTTCTCTCTGTGCTGACCCTTCACATCCTTTCATTTTCTTTGAAGCTACTGTGAAGAAAATTGTATTCTTGATTTGATTCTCCACTGGGAGAAAAGCTCAACTACAACATGGACTTCACCACAAACGCAAATAAAGTAACTTCATTATCTGTACCCATGCATTAATCTGAAAGTTTTTTAAAAAGTGAAAAGAAAAAAATAATGAAGTAGAAATCCTTGACCCAAATACCAGGCAGTCTCCTCAGACGTTTGTGTAATCTGTTCTGATACTCCAAGGATCAGAGCCTCTCTACAGATTAGACTGTACAGATCAGATGTCAGTTTTGCAGACATCTTCCTGCAAAGCTGCCTCTTCTCTGATGTTCTTCCCTGTGAACTTTAACCCCCTTCACTCAGGTTCTAAAAAAGATAGATTGTCACCGCCCTTCTGTGCCCCTCCTTGTCCCGTGTCCTGGAAACTCCCTGGAGACCGCACCTCGGGCAGTCATGGGGCTGGTGTGGTTTGTCCCCATCTCACTGGGATCACTACTACACAACAGTCTGCTGCTTATTGCCCAATGTCCTGAAAATAGTTGTATTCTTCCCGTATTTGTTGGTTTTGCTTTGTTTTAGTAATTTCAGACAGGAAGTTAAATCTCTCTGTTACTCTATCTTGTCAGAAAACAGAAATTTGAAGTAATTTTTAACGTGTTTTTCTTTTAATTCTTTATTAAATTATAACTGCGTACATTAATGCAGTTATGGGGTACAATGTGCTGATTTGATATACAATGTGAAATGCTGACATCTAACTGATTAACATAACTATCTCCTTGCGTACTTATTTGTTGTGGTAAAACATTCATACTCTAATCTTAATGCTTTAGCAATGTATCATTGCATTGTGCACATTAGGTTAGGTCTTCCCCAAACCCTTTGTCCTCCTGGCTCCACCCTCCTATGTTTTACCCTTCCCTCCTATGATAGGGGGAAAGCCAGGAGGAGGGTGGGTGTTCCTTCCTCTTCCCTCCTTCTTTCTGGACTATAGTTATGTTTTACTATTCCTATGAATGAAGTGCCTATTGACCCATGAATGGATCGACTTCTTGTTTTTTACCTTAACTTTAGCTTTTACCCATATATTAGTCAATTAATTTTTCTCATCTTATTTTTACTATAATAGTCAAGCAATTTCTAGTGACATCAATTATTTTCCAGGCATTATATAGGGTGGATGCAGCAGTAAAGAAAGCAGCCAAATAATCCTGCTTTGTTTTAAACAAATGTCTGCCTCTTTTGAAGAAATGGCTAATTTCCAAAACCTCCTGTTACAAAAGAAGATAAGAACACTGTAATCATGCCAAAAATACTCAGGACCCAACTGAAGGACCTACTACTTGCCAAACTTGAGCATTAGAATAATACCTGTGATGCACTAATGTGAACCAACTACACCTAAATCACTGAGTTCATAATGATACTAGGAAAAGAATTCATCAGTCATCTCTGACAGATGTGATGGGACAAAATCACTATTTTAAGAACCAGGAAATAAAGGGAGATTTTAAAATATCTTTTCTAACTTTCTCATAACCAATTAGTAGATAAAGGACGTTTTTCTTCAGAAAAGTATTTTCAACTAATAAGTAAGCATAGAAAAATGGAATTCAATTATTAATATTTTTGCAAGCACTACTAAAATAACATCCCTAGTTGAAGAGTATCCATGGTCACTACCATCTGACACACAAAAGGAGAATCACTTATTGCCTTTCCTTTACTGGCTGTACACAATATCACTCAAGAGGTATTGCCAAAACCTCATATCTGAGTGTGATTGAACTCCTAGAGCCAAGTACCCAATTTAGAGGAAATATAGGATACAGAAACATGTAAAACAGTATCAGGAAAACGTAGCTTAAAAGCAAGACTGTGGGAAACTCTATAGGACAAACATGCTTGTTTATTCAAGAAATAAATGGCATGGAGGAAAAAACAAGATGAGAAGAACCTAGGCACTGAAGAGACCCAAGAGAATGGGAAGTCTCAGAAGATGAAAATTCCCATCCTGCTCCACGCAGGAGCACTGGAAATGCTTCCAGAAATCTACCTGCCCCAAACAGTTTAAGCCAAAGAACACAGAGATTGAAGAAAAGTAGAAAACCTTCCCAGAGATAATCTAATAGAATCCAGGTCCCAGCAGTCAGAAGAAGAGGCCCAAAGAAACCCAGACAGAGGATACTTAGACTCCCAAACACCAAAGGGAGAGGTCTTCAGAGAAAGTGGAGGGAACCCCCAATCCTCTCTTTCCTTCCTTTTCTCATACCATAACCTCTTCTTCTGCAATTGGAAACCTAAAACATTCTCTGGTCTATTCTTGCTGTCTCTTGCACAGATGTTTAAATAGAGAGAGAGAATAAAAGAGATACTTAATATTTAGACTTGCAGTGGATCTTGATTCAATCAAACAAATGTAAAACAATAAATAATGTATCATTTGGAGAATTAGGAATCTTACATTGAATTACTTTAATTTTTTCAGATGTTCTAATGACATTTGAAAGAACACATACTCAAATATTTATTGTTAAAATGATATAATGTCTGAGGTTTGCATTAAAATAATTCAGAATGTGAGAAGAGGTAAACTCAGTAGGTTTATGAATGAAACAACATTGGTCATGACTAATAATTGTTTAAGCTGGACAATAGGAACATACTCACTCAACTGGTTTCAAAATATCTACAAGAAAAAGAGAAAACATTGCTATTGCCATATGTATAAAAGATATTGTATATAGCAGGACCTCAAATAATGTTGTTTTGTTATGGCATTGATGATGGAAAAAAAAATGATTCCTTACCAGGGCAACTGTCTGTGTGGAGTTTTCATGGCTTCATAGGTTTTTCTCCAGGTACTGCAATGTTTCCCCATATCCCATAGAGGTGCACATCAGGTGAACCAGTGTGTCTGAATGAGCCTGCGTCAGTGCCGGGGTTGAGGGATGATGTCCTATCCAAGGTTGTTTCCCACCTGGCACTCTGAGCTCTCAGGATGTGCTCCAGCTACCTGCAACCACAACCTGGAATAACTGGGTAAAAAAGTACGTTACTTGTCTTTATTAATCTTTCTTAAGTATACCTACAGCTCACATTTATTCCAGTGTTCAGTAACAGAAGTGTTTTGGTCTTTGTTTGGAAGCTTGGTGATATTTCTGTGACCTGACATATGCTAGGAACTTAGCTCTTATCTATTTTTTTTTTTAATAGTTTTTGGTCAGGGCCGGGTTTGAACCCACCACCTCTGGTATATGGGGCTGGCGTCTTACTCCTTGAGCCACAGGCACCGCCTGGAACTTAGCTCTTATTTATGTCAGTCAATCTGTGGTAAGATCAGTTTCCCTCTACTTCATTTCACTTGAAGTTACGGTTTCCAAGAACCTACCAACTGTGTTACGTGGCACTTTACTGTTTTATAAATGATTCAGATTTTGTCTACATACACAATGTTCTGACAATTAAATTAGTGAACCTATCCTAGAAAAGTGTTACACCTCATTGCTGAACATCACTACGGTCCTCTTCGAAGTCCTCCCCAAGGGAAGCTGTGTCCCAACCCAGTGCCTAGTCTTCCTCCAAAGCACTATAGGTACTCTTTTTCTGGAGTCATCAAAGATGTCCTTTTATAGCACACAAAAACAGGCAACAAAAATATCAAACACCACTCAGCAAGATGCTCCTACACATTGACACAAACACAGCTGTGGGGTGCAGAGATACCAAGGCTATGAAACCTACTGAGTTGTTTGTACAGTGCCACCAACATACACGCACGGTGGCAGGTGTGTGAACTGAATTGTCAGAACTCCTATTCTAGTTATATGATATTTTAAAGATAAATTTTACCTAAAATGTCTACATTGGGTGATGGTCCTATTTGGATAGAATGGCAATGGGTTTTGGTTTTTGGGATTAGAGTTCTTAAATTCCTCAGCTGAAGCAATCTTCCCACCTTGGCCTCCTGAGCAGTCAGGATGACTGATGCATACAGCCATGCCCAGCTAAACCTACTTGTTTTGAAAACAAAGTTGTATTCTGATGTTTATTATTGTATACATTCAAGTTTTTCCATCATTACTACAGACTTCACAATTTATCAAAAATCTTTACTTTCTTGTTAACACTTCATTTGTTACTAAAACCCTATAGCCAAGAGTTATAAAACTAGCATAGTGTAGAACAGTTTGTTGCTAGCTCATGTTTGTCAAGTAATTCAATTCAGTCTTTCATGGAGTACCAGCTAGACTATACTGTACACCATTTGTACTATAGTGACAAATTTAACACCAAGATAAGAAAAATAAGGTCCTTGCCCTGAAAGGTCCTGTTAGATGATAGAGAATAAGGACACATTGTGATGAATGCCAAAAATGTTGTTCAAAAATAGGAGTGGGGTCAGGGAGACATAGAAAGAGAAAGAAGTTCCAAAGTGTAAAATAAATCTATGAAGGCATTGATTGCATTAGGCTTTGGGTCTAAAGCCTCGATGTTCAAGGCCTTGAAGGATGCCCGAGACTTCCATATTAAGCCAAAAGCATGCAGGCCAGGAAAGATGGGGGGTGATTTCAAAGGAAAGATCTATCATAAGCATGTCTTTCAAAAACATGGAACATTATCTCGTGTCTACTTTATTTTGAATACAAAAGAGTCATGGCAATACATCTCTTCTTTTATAATTTATTGCAGTGATATGTTTACTTTCATGGTAATATAATAAAATTATATTTTAGCTCAAAGACAGTCTAATTTTTTTTTCTTTTTTTGCAAATATCACAAGTACTTGTATTAAGGGTAACATTTGGTCTTTTGACATTTGGTATCTGGCAAGTTTGCAGTATTAAACATTGCCTCTTGAAACATTCATAATAGGGAATGGGAGTAAAAATCTTACATTAATAAGATAAATGAACCATTAGATAAATCCTACATACATTTTTGAAATAGCATTCTTTATAATTTAAATACATAGTTTGCTTTTTATTTTTATTTCTCTGTGGTATTACAAAACCTTTTAGAATGTACTGTAACTCACTTAATCACTAGCATATTCTAAGCAGCCCTTCTGGGAATTCTTAACAGAAACAGCATGAAGTGGGTGCTGAGAACATTGTAGCTCGCTTTATAATTTACAGTGTAGGTGTAAATCCTTTCTCCGAAGAACAGCACAAAATTGCCATTTAATTTACTTCAGGAACATTTAAATTAGGAACATTTATGCGTGAAAATAGTACTTTGTATTTTTCTCAAGTTGTGAGTGAACTGTTCACCCAGAGTCCTGCACCTGTGTTGTGCATAACCAGGGTAACGCTCTGTGGTGACAAAGGGACAGTAAATGAGAACAATCCTGTGAATAGCTTGACTGAGCCCAGAATTACATCTGCAAAATAGCTCATAGTGTCTCTGGAACACCTGCTTAGAAGTACCGATGTTAACTACCTGAGCTTCCTTTGACACTCTGAGTCCATGCTGGCAGCAGCTGGAACGTCAGATAGGAAACAAAGGACAAGTCTGAGGACATACCCGCTCGTCAGGTGTTAGAGAGATGCTGCAAGACGCGTGTTCATGCACCCAGAGTACACAGAAGTCATGACGGATGGGGACAGCAAGAGACACTGGAAATGGAGGAATGTGGGAGGGTGTCGAGTGAATGGCCAACATCGGGGACTCACAGCATGCCAAGAAACGCCCAGGTGGGAGACGGTCGTAAAAATCCAAAGCAGGGACGTGTGTATTACACACAGATGCACGTAGCACTGAGAATTATGACCTTACAGATAGGGGAAACTTTTATGAATGTTTTCTCAGTGATGATTTTCTATAAGGGAATAGTATTTAACGGAAATGAACTGTGACTTTATCATTTTACATGATGATCAAGAGGGTTTGCAAATAAAATTGAAAAAGCAATCTTTTCTAACATCCATATAAAACATAGACACTCAAATGAGTAAAAAGTTTGATTTGATTTACTCTTTATTTATCCAACCCACACATTTTTCGTGATCACACTGACTCTTATACTGCTCTACAGTATTACAGATACAGCAGGGCCAAGGGCATATTCCCTGCTTATTTTGGTGCTGACACTCTAGCGAGGAAGGGAAGACACTGCCGTTATACACAAGTAAATAACTTCACATGTTAATTTTCTGTTAACAACAGAAAATTGATTAATGTGCTAGAGGTTGGATGTGAGGGTGGTCTGGTGAATGTGTGATGAAAGGGAATGAGAGAGAAGACCATTTGAAGAGAAACTAGCATTTGAGTTGAGATCTAAATCATAGGAAGGGGTCAATTTTTCCAGTACCTGAGGGAAAAGCATAGTTGGCAAAGGGAAGAGCTGGTGCCCGGATGTCACGTTGTCACTGGAGGGGCCAGGCGTCTCTAGGAGATGGAAGGGTAAGGGGTCTGAGGACTCGCTGCTAAGGTGAGAGTGGTAAGAAATCTGGAGAGTGGTCAGCTCTTGTGAACTCTCCTAGGCCCTGGTGAGGAATTCACCGTGGAACACCAGTGGAGGATCTTTAACAGCAAAGATTTATAATCTGATTATATTTTTAAAAGATCAAGCTGATTGGGGAAAGCTATAGGGAAAGAGAGAAAGGAAGCAGGAAGAAGAGTTAAGAGACTATTATGTTGACAAGTCTTACATTAAAGTAGTTGCCATAGAAACAGTGGAAGAGATTCATTCATTTTATAAATTGAAGCTTGATTTAAGAAGTCTTGCTAATTAGTTGAATGTCATGTGGTTTGTCCTAAACAAGAGGATAGAATGAGAAACAAAATTCTGCATTGTATAGACATATCCAATGGGTATTTAAGTCCAAGTTCAGAAGAGACATTGGAGTTGAAGGTAAACCCTTAGGAACCAATGCTGTGTGGACGATATTTAAAGACATGAAACAAGACGAGTTCATCTGAGGAAAGGAGGCAATGAGCAGGGCCAACCTGTAGGCTTAAGTCATTGTTTTGAGGTCTGGAAAAAGGAGGCACCCAGCACAAGGAGTGACAGTGAGCTAGGGGAGAAAGTAGAAAACCGCAACCAACTGTGTCAGACGCTGCCGAGAGGGTAAGCATGGTGGAGTCTAAGAGGTGGCTGCAGCGTCTGGTAGGACACAGGCAGTTGTGAAAGCTATTTGGGGCAGTGCTCAGGACGCAAGTCTGAGTACAGTAAGCGTAAGGTCACACAGATAAGGGAGTAGGAAGAGCAGGTGCAGATGGCTGTTTCCAGGACTGTGACTTTGAAAGCAGAGAAAAAATAAATTAGTCAATCAGACAAACTATCAAGGGACTGTTCTCAATTTCTTTGTCTTACCATTTCTTTTAAAGATGGCCAATATTAAGGCATGTGCAGATGGCAAATACAGCACACCAGTAGTGAGGAAGAAATGATTGCTGCAGGAGAGAGGGAATAATTGCAGAAGCAGAGACCTTGAGGTACTGAGAAAGATGACCCTAATTTCCTCAGTGATGCACTAAGTATTTATTTACTGTAAGTCTTGGCTCAGCCATTGACTAAAGTGATCTAATTTAATTGTTCTGGCCTGAGTCCTGGGCATCAACACTCTTTTAAAAGCTCCCCAGTTACTTCTAATGTGCAGCCAGGGTTGAGAAGCAGTAATCTAAACTATACTTTCGTCTTTCTCATTCCTTGCTTTTCTTTGTAGTTTTACGGTGCACGTACACACCTCTAGCAGTTTACTGTTGAGTCGTGCCTGGGATTTACTTAAATAGATTCACAGTGACCATATTCTGTCTGATATTTTCCCGTTTCACGGTGTATGGTGTGGGCTGCTCTAACACATCTATTTCCACATCTCTGTAGCCACCCAGCAAGTAAAAATGTACAATTAATTTTTTCCCTTGTTCAGTGGATATTTTAACTTTTTTTTTTTTAGTTTTTAACTACTACACTTGAATATGTAATGACTCATGATGGCAGTTGTTTCCTGGGAAATGGGAATATAAACTGGCCTAACGAATGTGGAAAAGAATTTTACATTGTATGTTTGTTTTTCACAAATGGTACTTGTATGCGATTCTCACTTCTACAATGGCTGCTTGCGACACAAACAGCCTACATGTGGTTGCACTTCAGTTTGAACTTTCTCTTCATTATTTCCTTTATTCTTTCGTGCTTAGAAAATTCTCTACCACCCGCTGTCCATTCAAAATTCATAGAGTTTTCTTGTTTCCATTTATGGTACATTGAGCTCTTTAATATACCCGAAAATTTTCTTGAATAAAATTAAAAGACACACACACAAAAAAAAAATTAAAAGACACATTACAAATTTACAAACATTTATGGAAAAAAAATGGTATACAATGTGTCAATAGGAAGAAAATCTATTAAGAATAAATAACTAGAGGCATGAAAAGATAATTTATAGAAAAGGCATAAATGCTAATAAATGTACGGACAATTTTCAATCTCAGTAATTAAGAAATTAAAATATAAAAATACTTATGCAACAGTTTTTACACTTATCAATTCTTCTTAAATAAAAATGTGTAAATCAATTGTCATTAAACATCGCTAGTAGAAACGTTTATTAGTACCTATTTTTAGGAAATAATTTGATACACTATATTAAGAGCCATTAAAGAAGCCATGCCCTGGATTTTATTATGAAATAGATAGTTCAAGATGTGGATAAGGACACATATTCAAGGATGGCCACTGAAGTATTTATAATAGCAAAAGAAAAAAAAATTGAAATAATATAAATAATCTCAGTAGGGTAATCATTACAATGGTTGTGCATTTAATAAAATATTTTCATTAAAAACATATTTTCAGAAGATAATGACAAGAGAAAATGCTCATTACGGAAAACAACCAGGTTAGTTATGAGCATCATGTCTGGTCTCTAACTTACGCAATGCTTCCATCCATCATTCTACCTGACTGCCTCTCTTCCTCCCTCTCAGATCAGCTCTTTCTGGTTATAAGGAGTGGAAATAAATTTAATTGTTTTCTTCATCATTTATATAACCATCCTCATGTAGATTTATTAAAATTTCCTCTCTAAATACACATCTGTTTCTGGGCACTCAGGTTGTCAAGTTGACCTTTGTCCCTCATTACCTGTTTTGCTTTCTTTCCTGATTTAAATCCTGTTACCCACCTCTCTAACGACCATCACCAACCATCTGACGAGGTTGATGGGAACTGGCTGGATGACCCACCTTCGAGACATCCCACCGTCCCACACAAAGTCAAGTGAAAGAAGAAAATTAGAGGGAGGAATACAGATGCAGCCACATGGTGTTGGCATTGAGAGTCCTGGGACCGCATGAATAAGTGAACATGAAGAGACCAAGGTGTGTTGGGGATACCCATGCCCTGCAAAAACATCTAATTAGTGTTGACTTTGACTAGAGATTGTCTTTGAGAGCCTCTTCATCTAGAAAATGGAGGATAATATTACTTCTCTCTGAGGGATGTCATGGAATTTAACAAGTGTGTGATACCTATACCCAGTGGGTAGAAAATAAATGTTGCCCCCACTCCTTCCATCACTTCAATCCCTCGTGTGGAGAATTCAAGGTGTGTCTCCCCACTGGGATGTCTGGATCGCTTAGCTAATACATTATGAATGAGGAGCAGTCACAGTGTAGATTTCCCAGGGAAGACTTACTGATCTTCTCTTGGAACAACACCACTCCCCCTTTTTGCAGTAACTTTGTTTTTATGCCACATTATTGACACAAAGATTTTGTGAGATGGATATTGATGCTACAAGTCCTTTTCCATCCTTTAAAGTATAGCTAGCCATTTTATTTTAATCCATTGCTTTCAGTGTAAGTAGTATTTTTCTCTGGAGCCTGGGAAAATTAGCCTGTGCCAAGCAATTTCCTGGAGGTTTACAGAGAAGGGCATGGCTAGAGCTGTAAACTCTGTTCTCCTCTTTGTACACAAGAGAAAGTCACAGCCCCCAGTATGAAATTAGAAAGGACTAATTCCCTCACAAGGACTGTACACTGGGATGTTTCTTTCCTCAGGCAAGTGAAGTCAAGAACCAGAAATAGGGAGCAGCCCTCCACTGGATTTTCAGAGATCTAAAGAGGAAGGCAGATCCAAGGAAGTTCCTGGGCAGCAAGATCTGTGATGAGGTAGGCTCGTTATAGGAATAGCTATAGAATAGCGCAGTCCTGACAGGGTACCCAAGCAGGAGGCCTGAGTGAGGGGGAGGAAACTCGGGGGACACAGGCAGGAGGCCTGAGTGAGGGGGAGGTAACTCGGGGGACACAGGCAGGAGGCCTGAGTGAGGGGAAGGTAACTCGGGGGACACAGGCAAGAGACCTGAGTGAGGGGGAGGCAACTCGGGGGACACAGGCAGGAGGCCTGAGTGAGGGGGAGGCAACTCGGGGGACACAGGCAAGAGACCTGAGTGAGGGGGAGGCAACTCAGGGGACACAGGCAGGAGGCCTGAGTGAGGGGGGAGGTAACTCGGGGACACAGGCTGGAGGCCTGAGTGAGGGGGAGGCATCTCTACTCTGAGCTGGCAGTGATGACAGGAAGAGCTAGGCATGGGGAAAGGGCGGTCATCTAGACTCTGTCTCCGGCATCATGCCAGCGTAGCCTCTGTTGAAGGGCTAAGTCCACATTTCTACAGACTTCCTCACAGGCCCCTCCAGCTGATGTCCTTTGTACCCTATGTGAGAGTGCACCTCAAGGAAAAGAACGCAGTAGATAGCATCTGTCTTCAGTCAGCTGGGGCTTTTCTTTCTGTGTCCTTCTGCCCCTACTCTGACCTGCTTCCCCCTGTCTTCCTAATTGCAGCCCACCTGCATGAAACATGGGCTCAGAAAAGACATGGTCATGTATGCCCAGACGTCCATTTTTACCTCTTTTCTGGTAAAGGTGGCAAAGACTGCATAGCTTAGTTAGAGAGAACATGAGACAATTTGGATATCCACTGGAAGCCCAGTCCAGCAAAATTTAATGGCCACCATTACTCAGCCCTACTGTAGCATAAAATATGCTGTCACCACTTTGGAAAACTCATATCCAATGGAAAGGGTAATGCAAGTAAGTGGAAAGGCAAGTCCAGAAGCATCATTTCTACCTTGGCTATATCGCCAGAGTCTCTGGAGATAGGTAAGAAAACACAGCTGTCTGATTCCACCTGAGAACTACCAAATCGCAGTCCTTTGTGGTAGATTTTAGCATTGCATTTGTAGAGTGATCTCTGGATAATTTCATGCACATCCAGTTTGGAGAACTAAACATGGGACAAACGAGCTTGAGTAGAAATTGTAGCATCTGGAAACTCAAGTTTCCTCGTCTCTAATGCAACCGAAGCCACGTTATTTTCGGTACTGGGGAGGTGAGGTAAGCCACTTGATGCTCAGTATCACACATACCCCACTCCCTCTTCGGGGTAAGGGTAAGAAGAAAAACCTTACCCGTTATTATGAATCCACAAATAAAATGTTTGAGTAAAGAAGTTCTATAAGTAGAAAAATAATCCAATACAACGAAACAAGAACAAACTACCCAAGAGTAGTGGGGAACAGTTGAGTAAGTTGTGGTATTTCCACACAATGAAAATAATTTTAAGTGATCACAAATGAAGAAATTTGTACACAAAAAGATGTCATGCATAATACACTGTAGATAAAAAAATTAAGTTACAAATATTATATCAGCTTAAAAGTATACATACATGCACACTTCACTGGTACAGTTGAGAAATTACAATGTTTTATTAAAATATTTCAAAATATTCACTATCGTTGTTTCTGAGTAAGGAGATTAAGGGTGATTTTGTTTCTTCTTTTCTACTGTTTTCTGACTTGCTTACAAGGAACATACATTATTTGTTGACTTTAATAAAATTAAAGAAAATAAACAATGACATTTTAAAGGCTTTGTGGTGAACTCATACTTTAAGCATCTCTCACCTCAATTATCAAAATAACTTCTCCTCAAATCTCTTTACTTTTGATCTCACAAGTTTTTGATGTAACTTTGGTAATACTTTAAAAGCAGGTCAAGTGGTACCCACTGTCTCCAACTTGGCTGATTTCCCATTAGCTACCAGACCAGGTCTGCCTCCTTGAAGGGCTGCTTCAGTGCACTCAGGATCCTTCTGCAATTCTATTCTCACTGTCACTGCCCCATCCGTCCTTTCACTCTAATCCCATCAGAATACCTCTGATTCTCCCAGAACACGAAATATATATATATTTTTTATTGTTAGAGATTCATTGAGGGTACAAAAAACCATGTTACACTGGTTGCATTTGTTGGGTAAAGTCCCTCTTACAATCGTGTTTTGCCCCCAAAAGATGTGGCATACACCAAGACCCCAAGATCCAACCCACCTCGCTCCTTCCCTCTCTCTGCTCTTCCTTTCCCCACCCCTCCCTCATTCTTTCTTTCGAAGTAATTTATTTTTAATATTTTAGTTTTCTGCTTTCACTTCTGATTGTACCATTTTAAACTGTTTCATGATATAGTCTGAAGTATTTCTTATGATAAAAACAAAATGATTTCACAGTGTTTAATACACAAGGATTAGCTTTATAAATAGTGAACAAATTCAATGAATCCATGTTAAAGATCCTGTTAGGACTGTTTTCTGTGCTGTGTCTGATTGTTGAAGGTAAAAGGTCACACAAATGTATAAAATGTCTGCTGAAATATTATCGTAGAATACTACCCATCAAAGGAGCTGGGAGCATCACCGCACCCACATACCACCCTCTCAGTTTAAAACTCTCAGATGTCCCCTCCTTCAGTCCGAGTGCAGGTTCGAAAATCTGTTATCAGGAGACTCAGCAGTGCCCAGTCTTGGTCCAGGAGTCCTATGTGTATATACCGTCAGTTTGCTCTAAATTTGATATGGATGAACAATACTGGACATTTAGCACATTTTTGAAATTTGTCAGGACACACCAGCGCAGGTAATACATTCCATTGTACAGTTTTTTGAGTTGGAGTTGAGTATTAGTGGTTTGACCACATTTTTATTTATTATTTATATGTACAGAATATCTTTTTACACAATAAGTGGATATTACCTTTGCATCTGAGAAATGAGCTGGATTTGTCTAGATTTTTTGAAGCAGAACTCAGTTCAGACACACAGACCACTTGAGATCATAGAATGTAATGGTATCTGCTGATGGAAAATAAGATGCGGTTTGAGGGGCTAGCTTTTATTTTGCAGCACCATAATGAAACACAACTAAGAGTTCTCCAGAAAATTATAAGGCTAAGTACTCATCCTGTGGACACTGAGAAGCGTTTAGCTTTCACACTGGCTGCTAGAACCACCTGGGGGTTGGGCTTGTGAGGCACCTGCTCACCCAGACCTCAGAGCGGGCCTTTCATTGTGCTCACCTCATTTCAGCTACAGTTTATTCTTCCCTACTTAAAACGTACCTACGTCCCCATTTCCTTACTATAAAGTATTCATTCATGATGTAATTTGAGGCTATCTCGCATCTATTTTGGAATCAGGAGGTATATTGATAAGGTCATTTTTGTAGCCTTGGATCTGTTTTGGAATCAGGGAGGTATACTGATGTGCTGTTTCTGTAGCCATTAGTCCTTGCTCGTGCCTTGCACTGTGGTTGAGCCTCCGCTACTTTAACTGTTAGGAAGAAGACAGGAAATCGTGTACTTCCTCACCTTCTTTGGACAGCTATTGCCCTCAGATCAGCCTCCTTTTTTTTTTTTTTTTTAATTTTATTGAATCATAATTATGTACATTGGTGCAATCACAGAGCACGATTCATATACATTCAGAAATATTTTGATCGTACTGTTACAGATATCCTTCATGGCATTTCCTTGATCACTATATAAAGACATTAATACTCTACCTTTAATAAGTTTCGCCAGTACCCTGCTAAGATGCACCCATGATCAGAATTCTTAAGAAAATAGGCATGGAATGGACATTTCTTAAACTGATAGAGGCCATCTACAGCAAACCCACAGCCAATATCATATTGAATGGTGTAAAATTGAAAACATTTCCACTCAGATGAGGAAGGAGGCAAGGATGCCCACTGTCTCCACTGCTGTTCACATAATAATGGAAGTCTTAGCCATCGCAATCAGGCAAGAGAAGGCAATCAAGGGTATTCAAATAGGGTCAGAGGAGATTAAACTCTCACTCTCACTGATGATATGATCCTCTACCTGGAAAATCCCAGGGACTCAACTTCAAAACTCTTAGAAGTGATCAAGGAATACCGCAGCATCTCAGGATGCAAAATCAATACTTACAAATCAGTAACTTTTATACATCCCAACAACAGTCAAGCTGAAAATACAGTCAAGGACCCTATTCCTTTTACAGTAGTGCCAAAGAAGATGAAATATCTGGGAATTTACCTAACAAAGGATGTGAAAGATCTCTATAAAGAGAACTATGCAACTCTGAGAAAAGAAATGGCTGAAGATGTTAACAAATGGAAAACCATACCATGCTTATGGCTGGGAAGAATCAACATTGTTAAAATGTCCATACTACCCAAAGCAATCTATAGATTTCATGCAATCCTTATGACAGCACCACTGTCATACTTTAAAGAACTGGAAAAAAAATAGTACTTTGTTTTATATGGAATCAGAAACTGTGGCTCAGCGAGTAGGGCGCTGACCCCATATACCGAGGGCTGCGGGTTCAAACCCGGCCCCAGCTGAACTGCATCAAAAATTAGCCTGATGTTGTGGCAGGCGCCTGTAGTCCCAGCTACTTGGGAGGCTGAGGCAAGAGAATCTCTTAAGCCCAAGAGCTGGAAGTTGCTGTGAGCAGTGTGACGCCACAGCACTCCACCGAGGGAGATAAAGTGAGACTCTGTCTCCACACACAAAAAAACCTTGAATAGCAAATATGTTACTCAGAAATAAGAACAAATCAGGAGGTATCACATTACCAGACTTCAGGCTATACTATAAATCTATAGTGATCAAAACAGCATGGTACTGGCACAAAAACAGAGATGTAGATTTATGGAACAGAATACAGAACCAAGAGATGAACCCAGCTACTAATCATCATTTGATCTTGCACAAGCCTATCAAAAACATTCAGTGGGGGAAAGACTCCCTATTTAACAAATGATGCTGGGTGAACTGGCTGGCGACCTGTAGAAGACTGAAACTGGACCCATACCTTTCACCATTAACAAAAATTGATTCTCACTGGATAAAAGATTTAAACTTAAGACATGAAATTATAAAAATACTAGAAGACAGTGAAGGCAAAACACTTGAAGAAATTACCCTGGGAGATTTTTTTTTTTTTTTTTTTTTTTGAGACAGAGCCTCAAGCTGTCACCCTGGATCGGGTGCCGTGGCATCCCAGCTCACAGCAACCTCCAATTCCTGGGCTCAAGTGAGTCTCCTGCCTCCACCTCCCAAGTAGCTGGGACTACAGACGCCCGCCATAACGCCTGGCCATTTTTTGGTTGCAGCCGTCATTGTTGTTTGGCAGGCCCGGGGTGGATTCGAACCCGCGAGCTCAGGTGTACGTGGCTGGCTCCTTAGCCTGTTGAGCCACAGGCGCCGAGCCGAGCCTGGGAGAATATTTTATGAGGAGGACCCTCTGGGCAATTTAAGCAACACCAAAAATACATTACTGGGATCTGATCAAACTAAACAGCTTTTGCACAGCCAAGAGCACAGTAAGTAAAGCAACAGATGATTTTCAGAGGGAGATTTTTGCAGGTTATGCTTCCCACAAAGGTCTGATAACTAGAATCTATAGAGAACTCAAACTAATCAATAAGAAAAGAACAAATAACCCCATTTGTATGTGGGCAGCAGACTTGAACAGAAACTTCTCTCATGAAGACAGGCGCACGGCCTACAAACACAAAAAAAGATCATCATCTTTGGGCGGTGCCTGTGGCTCAAAGGAGTAGGGCGCCAGCCCCATATGCTGGAGGTGGCAGGTTCAAACCCAGCCCAGGCCAAAACTGCAAAAAAAAAAAAAAAAAAAAAAAAAATTTAATTATAATTAATCATCAGAGAAATGCAAATTAAAACCACTTTGAGATAACATCTAACTCCAGTAAGATTAGCCCACATCACAAAATCCCAAAACTGCAGATGTTGGCATGGATGCAGAGAGAAGGGAACACTTCTACAATGCTGGTGGGAATGCAAGCTAATACGACCTTTTAGAAAGAAGTTTGGAGACACTCAAGGAACTAAAGGTAGACCTGCCATTCAGTCCTGCAATTCCTCTACTAGGTATATACCCAGATGATCAAAAATTATTTTACCACAAAGACATTTGCATCAGAATGTTTACTGCAGCCCAATTCATAATAGCCAAGACATGGAAACAGCCCAAGAGCCCATCAACCCATGAATGGATTAACAAATTGTGGTATATGAACACCAGGGAATACTATACAGCCATAAAAAAGATGGAGACTTCACATCTTTTATGTTTACCTGGATGAAGCTGAAACATATTCTTCTTAGTAAAGTATCTCAAGAATGGAAAAAAAAAAAAGGATCCAATGTACTCAATACTACTATGAAATCAATATATAATCACCTACACACTCATATGAATGGCAAAACATAACTACAGTCCAGAAAGTAGAAGGGAAGATAAGAGAGAGGGGAGGGGAAGAGGGATATGGGAGGACAGAGGGCATTTGGGGGGACCTCACCTAATGTGCATGATGTAATGGTACATTTTAAAACTATTAAGAAAAGAATGTAATTGTACTGGATGTGTTAGTTCAATGTATGCATTTCATACTGTATATCAAAGCAGTACCCTGAACCCCATAAATGCATCAATGTACAAAGTTATGATTTAATAAAAAATAATAATAAAAATTTAAAACTTAGTTTGGCAGAGAGGTACACACCTCAAAGGATTGAGGTGAGAGAATCACTTGAGCCCAGGAACTGGAGGTTACCGTGAAGTTTTTTTTTTTTTGACACAGTCATTCTGACGTGCCATGGCATCATAGCTCAAAGCAATCTCACACTCTTGGGCTCAAGCAATCCTCTTGCCACAGCCTCCCGAGTAGCTGGGACTATAGGTGCGTGCCACAAAGCCAGCTAGCGCAGCTATTTTTTCTCTCTCCTGCTCAAGCTGGTCTCGAACTCCTGAGCTCAGACAAGCCAGTGTGACCCCTTCCCTCCCAGAGTGGTAGGATCACAGGCATGAGGCACCACGCCCAGCCTACAGTAGAGTATTATCACCCCACTGCACTCCAGCTTGGGTGACAGAGTGAGACTATCTGTAAAAAAAAAAAAAAAAAGAAAGAAAGAAAGAAAAAGAAAAAAAAGAAATTCACACAATGCAAGAATCTAGGAAAGGAGTCATATTATCACCCTCATTTTCCGGATGTGAAAACCAAAGCACAGACTGATCAAGTGAGTGTCCCAAAGGCCTGATTATTCCAACAAGGAGTGGGCAATAGCACTGTGACCTAACAGCACTGCACAGAGTGATTCCTAATAAAGCCAACACCTTCCAGATCCAATCTTCCTCTTACAAGTCTAGAAAAGCATCCAGAGGCAGTAAGAAAGACATAAACCAAGAGACGGAAATAAACCCCAAGACATCAAACTCTGACTGGTCTTCTTTCACTGGTACTGACTTTCCAGATCAGCTCAGCTCACAGCCAGCTGCTCAGCTCCCTTCAGGCTTGATGGCTGAGCTCAGTAACATCCAGACTGCAGAAGGCTGAAGGGTAGGGGGGACTACGGGTCTTCTCGACTCACAAGGCACAAAGTTGTCACTTGGTCCATTCTCTGCACATGGCCTTCTGCACTGATCTCCATCTGGGTAAATCCTCTAATCCACCAGGTTTTAGAAAACACCAGAGCCCCTTCTCTCAGCACTGCCCGTCACGGCTCCTGCCATCTGTGTCACTACTGTGGGCACCTAGTGTCCCCCACACTGTCACTTATGCAAAGGGAGCGTGTCTCACCTCCCCGACTGTCGACAACAGGGGCAGGAGGCCCCACACCGCCTCTGTGTTCCTCAGAGTATTCAGCAAAATGCTGGGCACAGGACATTCCTAACAGCTGCTAAAGTACGAACAGCTTTCCATTTCTGCCTTTTGGTATAATTACATTTGTGTTTTTATTTTCTGTTTGGAGTACCAATACCCTAAGATTAAAAGCTCATTGATAAAACAGATAGTAACTTCATTTCTCCATACAATATTTAATATTTAAATCTGAAGAAGAAGAAGAATGAGGTTTGGGCCTTCAAATGTGATAGGCATAAATTACCTCTTTTCCAGAAGTTCCCAAATCCTTCCCTACATACAGCAGAACCTCCATAGCTGACCACCTCCCCACGCTGACCTAGTTTCACAGACCAGACACGTGCCCCACGGACATAGGGTACCACGGGCTTTGCTCCTTGTGCTGACCAGTTTGCCACTGTCCCTTGGGTGGTCAACTATAGAGGTTCTACTGCATTTTTACAGTTTCCAAAATACCACCTAAGGTTATGGACAAAACACCCATTTCTTATATTTCTAAATAAAGGGCATTAAATAAACATCTTTTTGTTCAATATAAACACTGACTAAAGTAAATGTGAAAATCATTTGGAAAAAATGTAAAATAGTGAAAAAAAAAATTTTTTTTTTTTTTTGCCAAAATAGTAAAATGTCAAACAGCTAATACAAATGGCAGGAACGCATATCCACAAATATAAATGAGGGAGGAAGCTAAGCAGGAAACTGAGAGTGTGAACATGTACGTGCTTACTGACCAACAATGAAAACCCGCACAGGACTGGGGATGACGAGGGTCTCTTTCCATTATCATTCTTCTTTTCATAAAAGTAAAATGTTAACTACAAAGAAAATGTAGGAAGAAAAGCTCACATCTATATACTTTTTTTTAATGCCCCAAACTAAATGTTTCATACCTGTAAACATGGCGTGAAAATAAGGACTGCAGGCGGCCAGCACCACTCTGTGAGCAGAGATCTCCATGTCTTCCGCCACGATGGTGACGTCACACAACAAATTCTGACTGTTTGCAAAGGAGAAAAAAATTTAAATTATTCCAAAAATAAATGTATTAAACATTCCACATAAAAACATTATTGCAAAGCCCACTTTTCTGAAGTTGAGACTAATTTAGAAGATGGCTGTCCTTGACAACACAACCAGGAAACAGCTGTAATAAAGGCCTACCACACTCCCACTCAGAACCCTGCCCTGGGGTGGCCGCAGTGGCTCACCCCTGTGACCCCAGCACCTGGGAAGCTAAGGCAGGAGGATCCCTTGAGCTCAGGAGTTTGAGACCAGCCTGAGCAAGAGTGAGACTCCCATCTTTAAAAAAGGAAAAAATAACAGAAAAAACTGAGCCAGGCTTTGTAGGTGGCACCTGTAATCCCCGATACTGGGGGTGCTGGCCCAGGAGTCTGAGTTTGCTGTGAACTAGGCTGATGCCATGGCACTGTAGCCTGGGCAGCAGAGTGAGACAGGCCCGGTCTTAAAAAAACAAAAAAATCTGCCTTTGTTAAACATGGAAATCTTTCCGAGCTTGATCACTGATTTGACCTAAAGGAAGTCACAACAGCAAACCTCCAATGGGCTGTAAAGGACAGCAGTCTGATAACGGCAATGTCAGTGAAGTGGCAGGTAACAGTCTGACAGCAAGATAAACACATGGAGAGAACTAAACTGAGCCAAATACGCCCACCCCCCAAAATTTAAAAGATATTTAAAATGACCCTGGGACATTAGTAAAATAGTAAAATTATATTCAATTACTCCTACTGCTTATAAGAACATTTTACTGGCTCAGCGCCTGTGGCTCAACGGGCTAAGGCACCAGCCATGTACACCTGAGCCGGCAGATTTGAATCCAGCCCAGGCCCACCAAACAACAATGATGGATGCAACCAAAAAAAAACGGCCGGGCATTGTGGTGGGTGCCTGTAGTCCCAGCTACTTGGGAGGCGGAGGCAAGAGACTCGCTTGAGCCCAGGAATTGGAGGTTGCTGTGAGCAGTGATGTCACAGCACTCTATCCAGGGTGACAGCTTGAGGCTCTGTCTCAAAAAAAAGAATATTTTACTAATGCAAAAAAATCTCATCCCTCAAGGCCAGAAAACACCACTGCATCTAAAATTAAAAAGCATGTTATTACCTTAAAACAAACCACTATTTGGCCACCATAATTATACCTCCAATTTGAAACATCTGTTATAATTCACACAAAAACATGTGGTAAGCACTTTTCACATGCCATGCGTAATACTAGATCGCACTCTCCAGGTAATTCAAAATGTCACAGAATAGCTTATTAGCAGGAAAAAAAGTTTGCTGATGCTCATCTAAGAACACCCAAGAAGGGGCCAAATGCCAACCGGCCTGAAGTCACATCACGAATGACTGAAGCAGGTGTGAGGAAAGCAAACATCCTCTCCACACGCCAACGCCCAAGTGCTGAGGTTATGTGCACGTGTGCGATTCACGGAGGTCGCACACCAGCCCCACCTCCACTACTCCGCCTGTTTCCCACAAGGGCACCCTGCCTATGTCTGTCATTTTCTAGTAGCTTATAAGCAGTATTTTCACATGAGTTTAACCAAGTCCTTTACATTTTCCATTTGTCTGTACAGTTTATGAAACTGCAAGGTTCACACCGTGAGTCAAGTGCATCTTTAAGTCTATTTTCCCTTTGTTCTCCCCCTAGTTCAGAAGACAGTGGGAGAAAAAGCGTCGGTGATGACGGTTTTCCAGGGCCGTCTGGCTGCTGAGCTGGTGTGGATGCACATTAAGAAACATGGGCTGGTCTCACCTTAGAGTTATTACAGAAGGCAGCACAATGTCAGTAACCTGTAATTCCTCCAGACCACTGTGGAGAACTGACAAAGTCAACCTGTCTGCTCTGAGAATGCAAACCCGTCCGCAATTCTATGAAATGCATGGGTCCACAAGTAACCCAGGGGTAGAGCCAGGGTGTCTTCAGAAAGGTGCCACCATGCCAGGGCTCTGCCTTCACGCATTATTTCATTCAGTCCCTCCCACAGTGTTACGAGGTAGATATTATTTTTATCCCCAAAATTTATAGCTGGGGAAAACCACTGTTAAAGATGAATAACCTAACCTAAAAAAAAAAAAAAAAATGAATAACCTGCTCAAATTCCCCCAACTAATGGTGATGCCAGGAGTCTGATTCCAAAACCTCTAACCCACTGCACAAAACCCACCTCAAGCTATGATTTAACATTTGTTAAAGCTTTACAAATAAGCTGAATAAAACACAGAGGAGAAAGTATAAATAACAACGATCTGTTTTTGACCTACTATATTTTTAAGTTCTATATATAGCTGATGAAGGGCCCTGCGTTAGAGAGTTTTTAGCACTACCTCTACAGAATATTTTTTAAAAATCAAAGCTTATTCACTCTTTCAACAGAGCACTGCAAGAGCACGGTCACAGGACACAGTGGAAAGTCCGTGTCAGAGACGCTATGGGAAACCCGACTGGGGATCAGAAAAGGCGTCCTGCAGCTTCCGACCTCAAGCTGAGCTCTGAAAACAAGGAAGAGTTACTAGGAACACAAAAAGAGAACAGTCAGTGCTGCTGAACTCGACTCTAGGAAAGCAGAGAAGAACTACGGGGACCTGGGAGCCACAAAGACGGGAGTGGGTGAGGGAGGGAGGAGGGGAGAAGAGGAGGGGAGGAGG
>CAUYON010035434.1:0-12596 GCA_963573935.1 Arctocebus calabarensis
TGTAGTCCCAGCTACTAGGGAGGCGGAGGCAAGAGAATCGCTTAAGCCCAAGAGCTGGAGGTTGCTGTGAGCAGTGTGACGCCACGGCACTCTACCCAGGGCAATAAAGTGAGACTCTGTCTCTACAAAAAAAAAAAAAAAAGAAAAGAAAGAGATGTCGGGTGGCGAGGAGTCACCAGCAGAATGACACCTTCAGACTGGAACGGATGAGGTTCTAAGGAGGCTCGTTCAGCTGAGGCCTCAGCACTGGCACAGATTCCTCTCTGCTAGGTAGCTGAATGTCCTCTGACCGCAAGTGAGTCACTGAGTGCAGCCCACACTCAGGGGAAAGAGAATTAGGCTCTGGCTTCTGAGGGGAGAGTCATCAAAGAATTTGTGGACACATTTGAAAGCAACTACAATTGACACAATGCCAGGCCCAGCCTGCTGCTCTGGATAACCCTCCCTGAAACCTGTGTGGTTCCTGCCACAGCTTATTTTCTGTCTAAAGCCCCGCTGAGGGGGATTGAGCACCGTCCATAGGCCAGGGACCTTAGCTCATGGCTAGTCTCCCTGATTCCTTTTTAGCCACCCCTGCTTTGTCTCTCTCAGGGAAGACCCTGAATGGAAGCTGAAGGGAAGGGAGGGTGTGGGGAATAGCTGTGAATCTGCCATGAAGTATGGACTCCCCCCTCCAGCGATGGCCCCCAAGCAGGAGCTTCCAGGAGAAGCCCCAGAACTCCTCCACACAGGCGCAAAGCCACAGGCAGGGCAGCTCCCTAGTGCCCAGCTGGGGCCAAGACCCTTTTCACAACTTTTGGGACCCAGTGCACAAGGAAAGTGTGAGCCCTCTTGTTCAAAATTGTTACAGATTTTAATGCAGGGACAAGACAACAGAAAGCCTTCTAAGCACAGAGCTCTGTGGGGCCAGGTGCTTGCGGGTAGCAGACCGTGCCCCTTATGGGCCATAGACATAGAGAGTGATCTGGAGAGAGGCCCCTCTTGAGATATACCATGTCTGTCCATTCACCTGCTGAAGGATACTTGTATTGTTTCTGGGGTTTACTTTACAAACAAAGCTGCCATGAACGTTGGTGTACAAGTTTTTGTGTGGCTGGAGCTTTCATTACTTTGGGGTAAATATCTAGCAGGAGAATGACTGTATCACATGGCAGATGCATGTTTCACTTTTTTTTTTTTCTTGAGACAGAGTCTCACTCTGTCACCCTGGATAGAGCACCTGTGGCATCACGGCTTATAGTAACCTCAAACTCTTGGGCTCAAGCTCTTGCCTCACCCTCCCCAGTAGCTGGAACTACTGGGGCCCAGCTATTTTTTTTTTGTAGCCCTAGGTAGAGCGCCATGGTGTCACATAGCCCCCAGCAACCTCCAACTCCTGGGCTTAGGCAATTCTCTTGCCTCAGCCTCTGGAGTAGCTGGGACTACAGGCGCCCGCCACAACGCCCGGCTATTTTTCTGTTTTGCAGTTCGGACAAGGTCGGGTTTGAACCCGCCACGTTTGGTATATGGGGCTGGCGCTCTACTCGCTGAGCCACAGGCACTGCCCCAGCTATTTTTTTAGAGACAGGGTCTCACTTTTGCTCAGGCTGGTCTCGAAATCCTGAGCTCAAACAATCCACCTGCTTTGGCCTCCCAGAGTGCTAGCATTATAGGAGTGAGCCACCATGCCCAGCCACATGTTTCACTTTTTAAGCAGCAGCCAAACTGTTTTCCAAGGTGGGTCATCGTCATTGCACACTCCCACCAGCAGCATATGAGAGTTCTGGTTGCCCAGCATCCGTGTGAGCACTTGGTATTTTCTGGTTGTTTGATAGTAGGCCTCCGAATGGGTGTGAGGTGGCATCTCAATGGAGTTTTGATGTGCATGTCCCTAGTGACTAATGATGCTGAACATCTTTTCTTTTTTTTTTCTTTTTTCTTTTTTTTTTTTTGAGACAGAGCCTCAAGCTGTCGCCCTGGGTAGAGTGTCGTGGCATTACAGCTCACAGCAACCTCCAATTCCTGGGCTCAAGTGAGTCTCCTACCTCTGCCTCCCAAGTAGCTGGGACTACAGGCACCCGCCACAATGCCCGGCTATTTTTGTTTGGGTTGCAGCTGTCATTGTTGGTTGGCAGGCCCAGGCTGGATTTGAACCCACCCGCTCAGGTTTATATGGCTGGCACCTTAGCCTGCTGAGCCACAGGCGCCGAGCTGCTGAACATCTTTTCACATGTTTACTTGCCTTGTGTGTGTCTTTGGCGAACTGTCTGTTTAAATCTTTTGCTCATTAAGAAAAAAAAGTTGAGTTGGTGGCGCCCCTAGCTAAGTGGGTAGGGGACCAGCCACATACACCCAGGCTAGTGGGTTTGAACCCTGACCGGGCCAGCTAAACAACAATGGCAACTGCAACAAAAAATTTTTTTAAAAAGCTGGGCGTTGTGGTGGGCGGCTGTAGTCCCAGCTACTTGAGAGGCTGAGGCAAGAGAATTGCTTAAACCCAAGAGTTTGAGGTTGCTGTGAGCTGTGATGCTACAGCACTCTACCGAGGGCGACATAGTGAGACTCTGTCTCAAAAAAATAATAATAGGGCGGCACCTGTGGCTCAGTAAGGCACCGGCCCCATATACTGAGGGTGGCGGGTTCAAACCTAGCCCCGGCTTAACTGCAACAACAACAACAAAAATAGCCAGGCGTTGTGGCAGGTGCCTGTAGTCCCAGCTACTTGGGAGGCTGAGACAAGAGAATCGCCTAAGCCAGAAGTGGGAGGTTGCTGGGAGCTGTGTGATGCCACAGCACTCTACCAAGGGTGATAATGTGAGACTCTGTCTCTAAAAAAAAAAAATAAATAAAATAAAATAAAATAATGAAAAAAATTGAGTCGTTTGGAGATTATTGAGTAGTTAGTTTTTGGGTTTTTTTTTTGCAGTTTTTGGCCGGGGCTGGGTTTGAATCCGCCTTCTCCGGCATATGAGACTGGCGCCCTACTCACTTGAGCCACAGGGGCCGCCCTGCTAGTTTTCTTTTTTTTTTTTAGAGATATTAGAGATAAGGTCTTGCTCCATCGCTTGGGCTGAGTGCAGTGACAGTGGCATCATCATAGATCATTGCAGCCTTGAACTCCTGGGCTCAAGTAATCCTCCTCCCTCCTCCTCCCGAGTATCTATCTGTGTACCACCACAACTGGCTAATTTTTCTTATTCTTTGTAGAGATGAAAAGTCTTACTATGTTGCCTATTGCCCAGGCTGGTCTTGAACTCCCCAAGGTCACTAAGATTTTCCCAATGTTTTCTTCAAGAAGTTGTACAGTTTTAGTGCTTGTATTTAGGCTCATGAGCCATTCTTTTTTTTTTTTTTTTTTTGAGACAGAGCCTCAAGCTGTCACCCTGGGTAGAGTGCCATGGCATCACAGCTCACAGCAACCTCCAATTCCTGGGCTCAAGCGAGTCTCCTGCCTCTGCCTCCCAAGTAGCTGAGACTACAGGCACCTGCCACAATGCCCGGCCATTTTTTGGTTGCAGCCGTCATTGTTGTTTGACGGGCCCTGGGGCTGGATTCGAACCCGCCAGCTCAGGTGTACGTGGCTGGCGCCTTAGCCCGCTGAGCCACAGGCGCCGAGCCGACGAGCCATTCCTTTTTATCTTTGTTTTAGTAAGCACGTTCACAATGTTGTGCAGCCATCACCACCATCCACCTCTTGAACTCTTTTTTTTTTGCGGTTTTTGGCCGGGGCCGGGTTTTAACCCACCACCTCTGGTATATGGGGCCGGTGCCCTACCCCTTGAGCCACAGGCACTGCCCATACCTCTCAGACTCTTTCATCTTCCCAAATGAAAACTCTCTCCCCATTAAACACTCACCAGCCCCCAGCACCTGCCACCCTACTTTCTGTCTCTGTGAATTTGACCGCTCTCGGGACTTCACATAGTGGAATCATGTGGCATTTGTCCTTTTGTGGGAAGACCCTAGACCTCCTGCACACAGCCATCAGAGTGAACCACCTTGGAGTTCCAGCTCAGTGATGCCTTTGGTGCTGAAGCCCCAGCCAACAGCCGACTACCGAGTGAGAGAGCCTGAGTCAGAATCTGCCAGTGAAGGCACCCCTGGTTTCTCACCCACCAAAATGGTGTGTGACCATACGTGTTTATTGTTTTAAGCTAAGTGTGGGGGTAATTTATTACATAGCAACCAAGAGCTCATGCAGAAATCTATATAAATAATTATCCCAAAGCAGGGATTTCAGAAGAGCGGGAGGAATTTTCCACATAGAGGAATCTCAAAAGGCTTCATGAAAGAGGCAAAAATTAATAATAAAGAAGGTTATTATGAATTTAAGCCTCATTTGGGGAGAAGTGGGGGACTTGCCTTCCATGTGTTTTTAGCTACTAGCCTTTATATTTGAAGAGTGTTATAATTATATTTAAAATGTCTAAAAATTAATAGTGCCTCCTATTTCTGGATCATGCACTCTGTGTCAGGTATTGTTTTAAGCCCTTTCTTCCTATGTGTTAACTCATTTCATTTTCACAACTATGAGGTGACAGCCCCTATATTCCCATTTTAAGCAGTTGCCACCAGCTTTTTCTTTTTTTTATTATTTATTTATTTTATTTTTTTTGAGACAGAGCCTCAAGCTGTCACCCTGGATAGAGTGCTGTGGCATCACAGCTCACAGCAACCTTCAACTCCTGGGATCAAGCGAGTCTCCTGCCTCCGCCTCCCAAGTAGCTGGGACTACAGGCGCCCACCACAACGCCCGGCCATTTTTTGGTTGCAGCTGTCATTGTTGTTTGGCGGGCCTGGGCTGGATTCGAACCCACCAGCTCAGGTGTACATGGCTGGTGCCTTAGCCCGTTGAGCCACGGCCCCCGAGCCGCCACCAGCTTTTTCATAGCAACACAGGTGACAGGGCATCCTGGCTATTGGCTACATGACATTGAAAGCCCTGCAGTGTCTACTTTGTTTTTTTTTTTTTTTTTTTTGGCAGGGGGAGGGTGATGATGAAATGAAATGTTTTTCTCAGCTAGTGCAGTGGCTCATGCTTATAATCCTGGCACTCTGGGAGGCTGAGGCAGGTGGATTGTTTGACCAACCTGAGCAAGAGCGAGACTCCTGTCTGTACTAAAAATAGAAAGAGTAGCCGGGCTTGGTGGCATATGACTGTAGTGACTACACTATAGTATAGTGTAGTGTAGTCTGGCCTCAGCTACTTGGGAGGCTGAGGCAAGAGGATCACTTGAGCCTAGGTGTTTCAGGTTGCTCTGAGCTATGACACCACAGCATTCTAGCCTGGGTGACAGAGTGAGATTCTGTCTCAAAAAAATGTTTTTTCTGGCTTGGCACTTATAGCTCAAGAGGTGGCAGGTTCAAACCCAGTCCGAGCCTGCCAAACAGCAATGACAACTAACAGCCAAAAATAGCTGAGTGTTGAGGTGGGCGCCTGTTTTCCCAGCTACTTAGGAGGTTGAGGCAAAAGAATGGCTTAAGCCCAAGAATTTGAGGTTGCTGTGAGCTGTGATGCCACAGTACTCTACCGAGGCCAACATAGTGGGACTCTGTCTCAAAAACAAAAACAAACAAACAAAAAAAAATCTATGAATTTCATCAGGTGACGTTTATGCCCTTGTGCTAATTATTGATTAATCCATGGACCAGGGCTGAGCTAAGGCCAGAGCCCTGTGGTCCATTTCTGCAAATATGTCTCTGGAATGTCACTAGTGGCCTCTAGTAAAATTCTACCCCCGTCTCTGAGTTCTCAAGTCAAATGTGCATTTGCCTTCTAAATCACCCTTCAATCCCAGGAGTTGGCATCAGCCTTTCCACTCTGTTAAGATGTTGTTTTTCCATTTCTGCGTGGGTGCTCTCCTCTCTTGGCCCCCAGATTCTTGTGAGTGGAACCTCTGTAGAAGGAGGAAGGCCATGGGGAGCCACCTTCTTGGGGAGCAGTGTGTTGCCCGGCAACCAGTGGTTCCTTGTCAGCTCCCACACACACTCCAGCCGAGTCTTGGAACGGCTGTACCCGTTTTACAGTTTGTGGTTTAGCGGTTGTTGGTTTTTTTTTTTTTTTAATTTTAGGAAGTGAAATGAACAACACTCACTCTGGAAAGAGAAGATAAGGCTCAAATCCGCCAGAGCGAAGTCTGCTGGAAAGAAATCTCTTTAAACTTGTGGGCAATTTTCCAGCTCGGCTTGGCTGGTGAGGAAGCTGGCAGCATGCTCGCTGAGAGAGTTGGACGCAGGCTCTGTCATGGCAGAAGCTTTTCTCAGTGGGGTGGGCTGTGGGCCTGGGCCAGCCAGGCACAGCCACTGGGACTTTGTCCCTAGGCCTGCCACCTCCTCCCTCTCAGCCACCTGCTTCCAGTGATGGGGCCACTCAGGTCATCATAGGCTTTTGCTGTCTAAGGGTGGCATTTCTAAGACCTGATGCTTGATTCCTCCCAACTGGAAAGTCATCCTTTGGCTTTTGCCATCTGCAAACTGCTGTCTGGCTTCTGAGGCGGCCTCATTGTTATATTGAGTCTCTGCAGGAACTTATTCCCACTCTTCATATCAGGTGTTTGGTAGCAAATAATCAAAACCTAGCTCAAAACAGCTTAAAAATAAAGAAAATTTGGGGCGGTGCCTGTGGCTCAGCAAGTAGGGTGCCGGCCCCATATATTGAAGGTGGCAGGTTCAAACCCAGCCTTGGCTGAACTGAAAAAAAAACAAAACAACAAAATAAAAAAATAAAAGAGAGAGAATTTGGTGTAGTGAAACATGCAATGGTAAAGGAGACTGCAGGTCAGGATTGATCCAGCAGCTCAGTAGTGTTTCTAGGACTTAGTTTAGAATAGTTCTGGACTATGGGATTCTGTGTTTATTTCTATTCCTGAACCAATTGCTCTGACCAGGGGAATGAGAACACCCTGATTTGCTCAGAGCAAACCACATGGCTGTGCAGGGTATGCAGATTGGATTTCAAGGAGCTCACAAGGTCCCCTCAATTCTTTCTGACACACAGTGTGATGACCACTGTGGATCTGACCTGGGCTGAGTTCATCTAAGCTGTTCTCTGACTGTCACCTGCAAGTCTGAGTGTGTGTGTGTGTTTTAGAGACAGAGTCTCACTTTGTCGCCCTCGGTAGAGTGCGTGGCGTCACAGCTAACAGCAACCTCCAGCTCTTGGGCTTAGATGATTCTTTTGCCTCAGCCTCCCAAGTGGCTGGGGCTATAGGCATCTGCCACAACACCTGGCTATTTTTTTGTTGCAGTTTGGCCAGGGCCAGGTTCGAATCCGGCACCCTTGGTATATGGGGCCGGCCCCCTACTCACTGAGCCACAGGTGCCGCCAAGTCTGTGCGTTATTTCTGGGGATGACCCTGTGCTGAGTGTCAGTGCCAGGTGCTGAACCTCTTACTCGAACCCTCCCCTTCTCAAGCTCTGCCTCTGGGGAGGCCCCCCCACTCGGTCTGCTCCTCCTGCTCATTCTCCAGGATGCAGAATGCACCTGCTTCCAGGTCCCCCAGGCCTCAGTCTCTCCCTTGGAATTTGCAATTTGCCACCTAGTCCTGGATCATTTTGATGCGGTGGAGACCTGCCCTGAGCTTGTCTTTTCTAGCACTATCCTCTCCTCTCTTGAATCTCAGCCACCCCCAGTTCACCACTTTGGGCAGGGATGGAGCCTCAGGATGTCTTTGCCTCCTGAGTGGCCAGTGAGGACAGGATTGTGCATGGGATCCCTGTCCCTGAGAGAGCAGACACCCGGTCCTTGGGGTGGTGACAGGAGCAGGGGTTCCAGCCATAGCTGGGCCTCAGAGTGGGGAGTGGTGCGTTGCCTGGCCTCTCAGGAGGGTCCCATGGTGACAACACTGAGAGGGTGTGCTGCCGTTTTCCATGAGGAGGATGAGGCTAGTGTAGATGTTGGCAGAGGCCGAGATGGACTGTGGAGCGCAAAAGCATTCTGGGAACTGGAGGGAGTGACAGTGTGGAAGGGACACAGAAGGGGCTGCAGTTTCACCTGATGACAAGGTGGCTCATGGACCCTTGAGAGCTCTGGAGCCAGCCTGGTCTTTGCAAGGAGCCCACATGGGCAGACAGCCAGGCCTGGCTCGGGCTTTGGCTGGGGCACCTGGAGAGGAGTGTGACCCTGCTGAAGGGACAACCTCTTGAGTCCTGCTGCCACAGAAGGCATGGCAGAGCAGGGGGGAGCCATGCGGTCATCTAGAGACATCAGGAATGTTCTGCTTCCCACTTTCCTCAATTTACAACCTGGGTTTTAGACCCACCCTGCAAAGGGTGTGGATTTATGGATTGTTGGTAACCGTTGAGATGTTCTCAGGATGGACTCAGAGCCCACTGGGAATTGGAGCACATGTCCGCTAAACTCTCAGCACTGTCCTTAGGGGAGCTGGGAAAGGAAGGACGAGGTGGGCTGGTGGATTTGCTTCTGCTCTCAGAAAAGCCAGTGGCCAGCAAGGAGACTGAAGGTGAGGCTATGATCCCTGAGAATGTTCCCCCAAACTGCTCCCCTGTGCTCCCCAAGATCCTCCCCTGAGAGTGTTCTCTAGATGCTCCCTGGAAGTACCCCCAGGAGTACCTGAGAGATGTTTCCTGGGGTGCCCCCTGAACGTGCTGGAGCAGGAGGACAGGCCAGCCTGACCAGCTTGCTGACAAGGCAACTCCTCGGCTGACTCCTATGAAGTGAGGGTGGGGGCAGCCTTCAGACCATCTTTGTGATTCCGGGCATTCTCACAGCACCACCCTCTGAGCCTCAGTTTCCTTCACTGTAGAGATGGGGGCATTAACAAGCAAAGTACCCTTTAGAATTTGCAGCGAGAAACAGAAAACCCCAAACCACAAAGACTTAACCAAGCAGCAGTGCCCTCTCTCATAAGCCGCTGGGGCAGCCATCTAGACTCACAGGGAGGGAGGCTTTTCCTGCTCTAAGGCGACTCTGCCATTGGATGCTGATGGGACTGTGAGAGCCAGAGGACAGGGTCTGCCCTCGGACTCAGCTTTCTCTGTCCCTTGCCTTGTGGCCGTGGGTAGCTTCCTGAACCTCTCTGAGACTCACTCAGGTGTCCCATCTGTCAAATGAGATCCCATCTGTCCACTCATTCAGTAATTCATTTCTCTCCTCCCTCCTTCTCAGAAACCACAATCTAGCTGGGAAGACTGACATCACTATGACACTGACCTGTGATCTCCAAAGCAGATGCACAAGATCATTTACTACAGCGAGGAAAGAAAACAGGAACATGTCCATTTAAAGCTATTCTTGGTGTTGGCTGCAGTGGCTCACTCCCATAATCTTAACACACTGGGAGGCTGAGATGGGTGGATTTCTTGAGCTCAGGAGTTCAAGACCACCCTGAGCAAGAGTGAGACCCCATCTCTACTAAAAAACAAAACAAAACAAAAAAAAACTAGCTGGGCTCAGCGCCTGTGGCTCTATGGGCTAAGGCGCCAGCCACGTACACCTGAACTGGCGGGTTCGAATCCCGCCTGGGCTTGCCAATCAACAATGACGGCTGGGGCAGCATGTGTGGCTCAAAGGAGTGGGGTGCTGGCCCCATATGCCGGAGGTGCTGGGTTCAAACCTAGCCCTGGCCAAAAATAGCAAAAAAACAAACAAACAAACAAAAAAAACAATGATGGCTGCAACCAAAAAAAAATGGCCGGGCGTTGTGGCGGGCGCCTGTAGTCCCAGCTACTTGGGAGGCAGAGGCAGGAGACTCGCTCGATCCCAGGAATTGGAGGTTGCTGTGAGCTGTGATGCCACAGCACTCTATCCAGGGTGACAGCTTGAGACTCTGTCTCAAAAAAAAAAAAAAAAAAAAAAACTAGCTGGAAAAAAAATTAAAAAAAAAACACAAAAAAGACTAGCAGGGCATTGTGTTGGGTGCCAGTAGTCCCAGCTGTTGGGGAAACTAAGGCAAAAGGATGGCTTGAGCCCAAGAGTTTGAGAATGCTATGAGCTAGGCTGACACCATGGGACTCTACCCAGGGCAACACAGACTCTGTCTCAAAAAAAAAAAAAAAAAAAAAAAGTTATTCTTTTCTACAAAATAAGAAGAAAAAACAAAACTTTGCTAACAATGACTGCACAGATGGGCTTAGGGTATGCTGGTGGGGCTTGGGACGTGAGCATTTACTCAAGTTCATGGGTATACATGAGGCCCTGGGACCTCCGTTTTCCCCTCTGTAAAGTGGGATAACAGCCCCCAAGGAAATGCAAGACAGGCTACAGGGGGCTGGGAAACAGTGAGTGGCATGCAGTAAGTGCCCTGCAGGTTGTGGCTGTCACGATCCCGTGGCAGGAGCAGACCCTCCAGGGGCAGAGCCTGGTGAAGATGCACTTCTCATTCTTTGACTTTGCATTTGGGACACACGGAGATTGTCGTGTAGTGTAGCTGGCTAAGTGGATCTGTAGATTAGCAGAACTGATCCCCGTGAGACAGGCGCATGGCCCCCCAAAAACAAACTCAAATGAAACCCAGCACACGCACAAACACACAAAATCTATCACCAGTGGAAACCTGAGGAACCAGTGTAGAATATGGTAACGCCATCCTGGTGCCGCTCGTCCCAAGTGACCCTGGCAGGGAGGGGACCGTGACCCATGACATCACCCTTCTGGTAAAGCAGGTTTACACCCACTGTTTTTTCCCCTTGTTTGTTTATCTTTTATACAGAAGCATGATGATATCCACATGCATAAATTACAATTGCATACTTGTCTTGGGGTGTCTGTGCAAACTTTTACTGAGGGGATGCATAGCCAGGTGCTTTAGGGGAGCCCCCAGTTCTGACATCAGGGCCCCCATTTGCAGTCTGCAGCCCCTACCTTTCTGGAGCCCTCTCTGCTTCTCCATTGTTATTTTCCTCTGCTCTGTCATCTAAGTTATCACATGACAAGTGGAGTGGGATCGAAGTCCCCATGCCACATGCTCAAGGCCAAAATGATGACCTGATTTCCAGGCAGCTGAAACTCTGCTTAGACACATGCCACTGTCCCCGTGATGCCCCCCTTGGTCACAGAATGAGGTTTGAGAGACACCACATGGGAGTCTCCAGGCTCCTTCACAGGGCCCCTCCCCTTCCTAGGGTTTAACCTATGTCTCTTTTTTCTAGCATCTCTCCCAGCCTCAGAGTTGAAGGTTTTAATTAAAAAAAAAAAAAATTCTAGTAAAATGTACCATATTAATCATTTTTAAGTGCACAGTTCAGGGACACTAAACATATTCACACTGTGGGCGGCGCCTGTGCTCAGTGAGTAGGGCACTGGCCCCATATACCAAGGGTGGCAGGTTCGAACCCAGCCCCAGCCAAACTGCAACAAAAAAATAGCTGGGCATTGTAGTGGGCGCCTGTAGTCCCAGCTACTCAGGAGGCTGAGGCAAGAGAATTGCCTAAGCCCAGGAGTTCAAGGTTGCTGTGAGCTGTGACGCCACAGCACTCTACCGAGAGCAACAAAGTGAGACTCTGTCTCTAAAAACAAAAACAAAAACATATTCACATTGTACACCCATGACCACCATTCATCTCCAGAACTTTGTCATCTTCTTAAACCAAAACACTATCCTCATAAACTAGTCACCCCTCTCCAACTCCCCCAGACCCTGGGACCCTCTGTTCTACTTTCTGTCTCTGTGGATTTGACCACTCTGGGGACCTCATACAGGTAGAATCACAGAGTTATCTTTTTGTGTCTGGCTTATGTCACTGAGCATGATGTCCTCAGGGTTTATCCCCGTGGTGGCAGGTGTCACCAAAGGAAAGAATTTTCTTTCTTTCAAGGCTGAATAATATTCCATTGTCTGGGACAGACACCTAATGTGTAATTATTCATCTGTTGATGGAGAGGAATTTAATTTTGTCCAAAGCAGAAAGAACTGTTCTTGCATCATCTTCCACATGTAATGTATCTTTTCTTTTTTATTCTTTTTGAGACAGAGTCTCACTCTGTCACCCTGGGTTGAGTGCTGTGGCATCACCATAGCTCACAGCAACCTCAAACTCTTTTGTAAATTTCAGATTAATAAGGGGGTACATAAAATTAGGTTACAATGTTTGTGCTTGTTAGATGAGGTCCCTTTTATAATTGTGTCCCAGGAGGTGTGCCATATACCCTTATATTGTGCCCATTAGGTGGGATCACACTAATCCTCCTCCCTCCTCCCAGCAACCTCAAACACTTGGGCTCAAGCCATCCTCATGTCTCGGCTTCCTCAGTCGCTGGGACTATAGGGATCTGCCACACTGCCCCGCAACACCTGGCTACTTTTCTATTCTTTTAGTAGAGACCAGGTCTCACTCTTGCTTAGCCTGGCATTGACCTCCTGAGTTCAAGCAATCCACCTGCCTCGGCCTCCCAGAGTGCTAGGATTACAGGTGTGAGCCACTGTGTCTGGTCAAGATTTTGTTTTGTAGAGACAGAGTCTCACTTTATCGCCCTGGGTAGAGTGCCGTGGCGTCACATTGCTCACAGCAACCTCCAGCTCTTGGGCTTAAGCGATTCTCTTGCCTCAGCCTCCCTAGTAGCTGGGACTACAGGCGCCCGCCACAGTGCCCGGCTATTTTTTTGTTTTGCAGTTCGGCGGAGGCCGGGCTTGAACCCGCCACCTTCGGTATATGGGGCC
>CAUYON010035436.1:0-34675 GCA_963573935.1 Arctocebus calabarensis
GCAATAAATGGGTTGTAGCCTTCACTTGAACGATAAAGAATTTGTCTCATATTAGGGGTGTATACATTGGATACTTTTTCTTCCATTCTAGAGATACTTTGCTAAGGAGAACATGTTCCAGTTCCATCCATGTAAAAATGAAAGAGGAAAAGTGGAACACTTAATTTTTGAAAGGAAATGTGGTCAAAAGAATTTTAAGATGCCAATGATCCCCACCCACATATACTTGCCGCCCCTTGAGCACGTGTGGAACCTGTGTCACACTCCAAGATACGACTTACAACTCACTAACCAGTTGACTTAGAATTCATCAAAGGGGAATTGGCCTGATCTAATTAGACAGGTCAGCCTTTTAAGAAAGTGAAGTATTAGACATGGTCCAGCAGGACTGCAGGAAGGAAGCAGTCATGTTGTGAACTGTCTGCAGAGAAGGATTCCTTTAGGAGCAATTCCCAGACAGCAGCTAGCAAGAAAATGGGCACTTCGCTCATGCCACACAAGAAACTGAATTCTGCCAACAACCTGTATGACCTCAGAAGAAGACAGTGAGCCCCAGGTGAGAATTACAGTGGCAGGTAGCACCTTGATTGCATCCTTATGGGAACTGCACAGAGGCTCCTGCAAAGCTGTGCCTGGCCTCTTCATCCATGGAAAGTGAGACATAATAAATTTTGTTGTCTGCTTTATGTTGCTAAATTTGTAATCATTTTGTTGCGCACAAATAAAAAATCAATACAAAATATCTTACAATCTTTTTTTTTTTTTTTAAAGACAGAGTCTCACTCTGTTGCCCAAGCTAGAGTGCCATGGCATCATCATAGCTCACTGTAATCTCAAACTCCTAGGTTCAAGTGATCCTCCTGCCTCAGCCTCCCAAGTAGCTGGAACTACAGGACCGGCCCTGTCGCCTGGTTAATTTTTTCTGAGACAGAATATTTTTTGACAGAGACCAGCCAGGACTTGCTCTTGCTCAGGTTGGCCTCAAAGTCCTGAGTTCAAGTGATCATCCTACCTCTGCCTCCCAGAGTGCTAGGATTACAGGCATAAGCCACCACACCCGGCCACCTTATCATCTCTATTGCACTAAAGTCTACAGCTTCAAGACCATAATCTTTAAAAGTGCTGCTTATGCAACTCTGAACTCAGTTTAGTCACATGAGTGACATCTGGCATTTTACAATGAAAATAACAAACAGAACAAAGAAAATCCATTCATGACACCATTCATCTATGTGTCCTTTGGGGGAAAAAAAAACTCATTCCATTTCTAAATTACAAATCTCAATCTACCTGTCTTTATGCTTAATTTTTTTTTTTTTAACTTCAGAATCCCTGAATCAAATGTTTGACAATAACCTACATTTACTATCTGTCCTAAAATAAAAATAAATTCTAATAAATATTTTTTAAAAATAATTAACTCAAAAGAGTTCAAGATGGAAGTTTGAAAATCACTTTCATGGAAAACATTCCCGCATATACCAAGACATGAAGTAGATGAACCTAAGGTTGCCTTAAGCACCAGCTTTAAAATTCTAAAACTTTCATGCTGTGATGATTCTAAGAACAATTACAGGTAATCTGATTGTCAATGAGATAAAAACATGAATCAGGCTTGAAAGAGCATTTCCCATGTTTTCATAAATTTAACTTAAAGAAAAAAAAAGATTCTACTCACACTGGGGCATTCTTAACAGATTTAGTAAGCTTATTTAATTATTTTCATAGTATATTTGAAATCATACTATAAAACAACTCTGATATCTTATACTGCCCTGCTTGCTAAGCACAGTGAGGCAGAACTCATGAAAGAGTCTCAACAAAACTACTCAAGATGCAAATAGGTTTTTTAAAATAATCATTCCAACCCCCCTCCCCCAAATAAACAATTAACAAACCGGCTCGGCGCCTATGGCTCAAGCGGCTAAGGCACCAGCCACATATACCTGAGCTGAGAAGTTCGAATCCAGCCTGGGCCCACCAAACAACAATGACGGCTGCAACCAAAAAAATAGCCGGGCGTTGTGGCGGGAGCCTGTGGTCCCAGCTACTTTGGAGGCAGAGGCAGGAGACTCGCTTAAGCCCAGGAATTGGAGGTTGCTGTGAGTTGTGATGCCACCGCACTCTATCCAGGGTGACAGGTTCAGGCTCTGTCTCAAAAAAAAACAATTAACAAACTACATTTTCTAAACACACATACTGTCATGCACACACACACACAATATTGGAATGCTTTCTAATAGGTAAATTTCCATACATTAGCCTCACTGTTTACAGATTGTTTGCTTTTTTGAAAACTAAACTAAATAAATATCATTCATGGAGCTTTACAGTTTGTCACAAAGTATTAGGAACAGAGAATGAAAGAGCACTCCCCATACGATTCTGACCAGTTTAAATTATTCTGCTACCTTTAGGATGAGATCAAAGGGAAATAATAAGATCCCTGGCCATTGAGCAAGAGTGGTTACCTTGGAAAACTGGATTTCTCCCCAGACATTTTAGTAAATGAATGTACTACAGAAACAGAGAAAAAAAGCATTGTTGATAAATGCACAGAATGCACTTAACCCTCTTCTTGAATTGAAGGTCAGAGGAAAAAAATAAATGTAACCCATTAGCATGGATACTAACAGAGTTAAGAATTACATTTGTACATTCTGAGGAAACAATCTGAGTATTAGGAATTGAATAAAAATGTCATTAGAGATGTTTGAGTCATAATGAGTCATCTAAGCCTGACAAAGGTCTAATGTCTCTAAGTAGATAATGAAGGTTCCTGCCTTACCAACAAAATGATGTCCTCGACAACAGATATTTGAGGCTAACTAAGGTAATGAAAGGTTTCCAGAAAATAGGAAGAAATCTTCCTAGAGTCAATTTAGTTTAACAAATAACTATTTGTGCCCCTATATGTAAGATACCATGCTGGGCACGGCAAGAGAAATAAAGAATAAACCTTAAGTTCTCGACACCTAAAAATTTATCATCTAATATGGGAAATGAAACAAATACAAAATTAACTATAATTCAACATGGAATACATTAAACACCAAAGAAAGGCTTAGAGCAGCAGTTCTCAAACTTTCATGCATACATGAATTACTGTATATAGGGAGCTTATAAAATCACAGATTCTGATGTTAAGAGTCTGAGTGGGAGCTGAGATCTGCGTTCTAATAAATCGCAGGAGGCGGTGATGCCATACTCTGAGCTTCAAAGCCTTAAGGGGAAATAGATGGAAGACATCAGCCCATGTATGAAGAGAGAAGAAAGGCAGAGTTATTACAGGGAAGGAGAAGATGGCATTTCACAGGTCTCTTGAATAGATAGGATTTTGGTGGGGGGAGAGAAATACAAAATGAATCAACAAAAGAAACGTGGGTTTATTTTTCTCACTTAAGGTAAATCCTAATAATGATCATTAGATCTATTGTTTTAAAAAAGTATCTTATATCGCCTGTACAGATATAATAGAATTGATATAATAGAATATTATTAAAGAGCCCGAACCAGTAACTGAGGTTTCTAGACATTGCCAAGTCAAGCAACTTCCTACAACTATAATGTTTAAATTAGTTATTTGCAAGTTAAGCTCAAACAAGAAAACTCAACAGAATTTGAAACATGTAGCCTGGATTCTGGGTTATGTCTCTGACTCTGGATTGTATGCCTACTCCACCACCCTTGAATACGGTGCTCCACGTGCTGGCAGCCGTGCCCATGG
The DNA here is from genome assembly GCA_963573935.1 of Arctocebus calabarensis. Lineage (NCBI taxonomy): Eukaryota > Metazoa > Chordata > Mammalia > Primates > Lorisidae > Arctocebus > Arctocebus calabarensis. The sequence goes on from CAUYON010035436.1 coordinate 3,728, forward strand.
AGGAGGACAGGGTATGGGATGGAGATTTAATTTTTCCTCAAGCAGCACAGCACTCTTAATATCTATAGTCTTCTTCTTTAGCTGTGTAATAATACCTTAGTATATACACTTCTTACTGTAAGACAATACACATTTATTATCTCACAGCATCTGTAAGTCAGAAGTCCAGGCATGGCATGGATAGGGCCCAGCTAAAACCAAAGCAAGAGCTGGTTGGCATTCTCAGCTGGAGCTGAGTTCTCATCCAAGGATGCTCATTCAAGTTGTTGGCAGAATTCAGCTGCCTGCTGCCACACTCAGGCCCTACCTAGCCATATGGCCCTGTCATAAAGTGGCAGCTTACTACTTTGAAACTAGAGGAGAACCTCTTGCTCCCGTCACTTAAAACCAAGTCTCATGTAACGTAATTATGAAAATGATATCCCACCACCTTTGCCATATTCTACCGAATAAAAGTAAGTCACAGGTCCTGCCAAACGCAAGCCTAGGAGGTTACACAAAGTAAAGCACCAGGAGGCAGGGATCACTGGGTGTCAGCTTGGATGTCTGCCACAGTCAAGAAAGAGCTTTCTCAGAAAATCTGACCTTAGATTAGAGACTCAAAAATGGAGAATCGGTTATGGGAAAGCAGTAGGCTGAGAGGCAAATACTGAGAATATAAGGAAGGGCAGAGGAAATAGAGAAGGAGGTAACCATTAAAACACCTGCCACCAATAGCCGTATCAGATAGCTTCTAATTTCATCAATGAGTGCTAACGAATGCAAATAAAATGGACAGCTACCCAAGTCTTGTCAAATGTTTCATGCATACCCAAAGAGGTAAGCATCAATGTGAAAGCAAGATGCCTCCCAAAACAATACTGCACATCTTCCCAGAGTATCAGCTTTATGTTAAGTAATTCAAACATTTTATACTAAAAACAAATATATTTATAGAATAGGTACATGAAATGGAAAATAGAAAATTTACCCTAGTTTTTTCAATAAGACTTAAGTATTGAAAGAAGTTTCCAGTTTGAGAGTACATTACACATTTTCTCTCACTGTAGTTAGGGGAACTTTGTTGGAAAAACCTGAGACTTAATGCTATTTTGAGTCTACGCTGCACTTTATACCTCATTAAGTATTAATGAGGGAAAAAAACTCATAGGTGAAGAAATAAATTTTTAAACACACAGTTGCAAATGTAATACACATGAACATATTGACTGTGAACTCTGAAAGGCAAACTACAGACTACATTTATTTACTCAAAGACAGTGAAATGTATATATTATGCAGGCAGGTTTGGATAGCTTAAGGTATTATACTTTACCCTAGGGATTTTTTTTCCAACTATTAATTTTCAGCATGGGGATAAAGGCTTTGTTTAGTGGGTAAACTAATTCCCTACTTTTTTCCTTATTAATAATTTCTTTTTTGCCATTAATAAAGTTTTTACCTGGACACTCCACACATTTTAAGCCTCCTAGACACGACCATATGGCCATGTTCTGGTCAATGTCAACAGATAAGCCCTTACATGGGAAAGGTGGGCCCTCCCTTTTTCTCTTCCCTCCTCACTGGCCAGAATGCAGAGTGGTGGTGTTGCACCAACTAGTACCACATGGGCCAGCGCAACCCCAGAGGGATGCTGGAGCAACCAGACAGAGGCTCCTGGGTCCCCAGGTCACTGGGACTTACCAGTTCTGAGCTGCTCATACTCTGGCTGTCACGTGTCAAAGAGGTAAACTTCCATTTGGATTAAGCCCTTGTAATTTGGGGTCAATTCATGTCCTATCACAGAATTTGAGGGCTCAAAGAAGTTGCCACCTGAACAGAACCACATATTGTATGGTACTGACTTTGAGGTTGAGCACCAAATGGTAACAAAACAGTAGGAAGAAAATCTGCTGACACTTGCTATGACATTCGGTCGAGCTGTTGCTTTGAGAGATAGTAGAGGACCTGGAAAGGTCTAACCAAGCCTCTCACATGCAGGGAAATGATTAGAAAAAGTAATCTGTTGGTGGTGTTGGTTTCCTCTTGCCACTTTCAACACAGTCCTCCCAGAGAATAAACTCCGTCTAAATAAAGCAATCTCCAGGTGAACGGCAGCTCATACCAGGTACAGTCTGAAATCTAAGTTGACTGTGTCTGGGAAAGTGAAGCCACACAGGATTTAAAAGCCTATATTCTTCTATATTCCACATTGGCACAGGTAAAACTGTAGGTTTAGAAGACAGCCTAATCAACCTGGAGCCCCCTCAGAGTTCCCACCATGACAATGGGAGCTAGACTCGCAATCAAGATATTAAAGGTATCAACTTCCCATCTAAACCTCAAGATAACTGTCCACCATGTCTAAAAAAACAAGAGACTGGCAGAACTAAAAGGCCAAGGATAAAAATCCAGCACTTAGGCGGTGCCTGTGGCTCAAAGGAGTAGGACACCAGCCTCATATACCGGAGGAGGTGGGTTCAAACCCAGCCCCAGTCAAAAAACTGCAAAAAAAAAAAAGAAAAAAATATATATATACACATGCACACACACACACACACACACACACACACACTATTTGGGTGGCGCCTGTGGCTCATCAAGTAGGGCACCGGCCCCATATACCCAGGGTGACAGGTTCAATCCTGGCCTTGGCCGAACTGCAAAACAGAAAAAACGAACTGCCGGGCATTGTGGTGGGCACCTGTAGTCCCAGCTACAGGCAAGAGAATCACCTAAGCCCAGGAGTTGGAGGTTGCTGTGAGCTGTGTGATGCCACGGCACTCTACCGAGGGCGACAAAATAAGACTCTGTCTCTCCCAAAAAAAAAAAAAAAAATCCAGCACTTACAGCTGGAAAAAAAAAATGGCTTGTACTTGGAGCTAATGTGCACTAATAGGTAAAAAAGCCCAGTGACTTTTGGAGGAAATGTAGTGTTCACACACACACACACACAAAAGCTTGGACTGTAAAGCCTATGATTGTTCAACTCAAAGATATTCCCTTAGGCTCCCTTACCTGACCAGCAGGAAGTCAGCTTTGAAAGCTATCTATCTCCGAGAAAACTGATATACTTTCCAATGCCCACATTAGATTTGGCCATAGAGAATAAAAGACAACAATGAACCTCCCAAAGGACAAAGGTAAGAGCCACGGAGAACAAGTGATTTCCTCCCTAAGGGCAGTGGGGCAGGCTTGCCAGGAAGGTTAACAAAGACCTTCTTCTACTGCCAGGATAAAAAAACCTTCATGATTTCTACACACAGGATTTAAAAGTTGCTACGGACCAGTGACTGCAGGACTTCCTAACTTCCCCCTTTCCAAATGTTGTGTCTTATTCTGCTTCTCCTCTACCACCGTCTACTGGATGTACATGTATTACTCCAGCCATACTTTCTCACTGAATATTGGATATCTATGTAGGGGTTAGAAGGTGGCAGACAAATTAGCTTTCTGAGAGGATGTGCCAACCCTCAGAAGCCATGGGGACTTGGGGAGAAAACTGACTTAACATTGCCGGGCAAAACCGACTATGACATGAATGAAATGTGGTGAGGGAATGCACTTGTTTCATGGGTGGGAAGTGGAGTACACATGGCAGAAACTGCTAGATGTCTCCCCAAATCCACGTTCTCCCTCAGCCACAGTAATAGGAACTTTAGCTATCCACGGGGCACTGGAAGTTTCCTAGCCTCCTTTGCTAATGCATGCAGTGATATGACTGAGTTCTGACTTAAAGGCTGCAAGAAAGAATAGGTCAATTCCTTACAAGAAAGGAGCCCGTCCTCCCTGTTCTTCCTGACGTAAACACAGTGGTCTCTGTCCAAGCACAATAGATGCACAGCAAAGTGACAAGACAGAAGGAGCCTCGGTCACCAACACTGCAGACGCCTTATTAGCCTGGGACTAGCATAGTTAATTTGTATCTTAATTAAGCATCTGTAGCTTTGGATCTCTGGTAAAGTAGCTAAACCTATATCCTAACTTACACATACTTATAAAGCTATGACAAGGATTTTTTAAACTTAATGTATAGGACATATATGTAGATGCACAGAGAATGGCTTTAAAACCCAACCCCCCTGCTACTTAATTCAGATTGTGACTCACTGTGCTAATTCTGTGTTTCTTAAAACCATTTGCTACAAAGTAATAATAGCAGTTAAAATACAATGTTAAATTGCTACTTATTAAATAAAATTAGGAAAACTCTAAACATACTGAAACAGAAACGCATTCTCTAACAGAAATTTGTAAACACAGATAGGAATGCTTTGCATTAAAACATTTGGAAATTTTTTAAACTAATTTTTAAAGGTACTATTTCTCAATACATAAATTTTGTATGAGTGTGTATATGTTTCAGAGTTTGTTAGAACTAAGACTTTTCACCAATGCATTTTTAAAAAATCACTTTTAAACGTTTGTCATTCGGATTAGAATTTACTCAATACAAGTATTTGGTTACTGAATAGTTATTCAATAAAAATGTATGTACATATTGTTCCCTCCTAAAATCCTAAGAACAAAGAAAAATAGTTAAAACGATGTTCATGTCCTTAATGTTTACAGTTCACATAATGTTTTTCATGTATGTCTAACATATTGAAACTTGTTTGACACGTGCAAAATTTAGATACCCATAAAAGACAACAATGTATCGTCCATAACACAACTTTCAAAGGAGGAAGAATGGGCAATGCAAAATGATAAATAATGTGGCCCAAGATGCAATTAGAGCTAGACTCTCTAATTGGCAGCTAAAAGTTAGGATCTCAGAGCTTCTGTTTTTCACTGAGGTCTACTTGCCATTCCCACCAGTGCAGAATCCCCAAAAGCTAAATAACACTTGTGAGCAATTTAAACTGTAAAAGAACTTTGGAAGGTAAGCCACGTTTACCCTAACTAGGTGCCTTTTCCATTAGGCTCCAGGGCACACCAAGGTTCTGTGGCAGGCTGAGATAAGGACCACTGTCTTCTAGGAGCCGGGTATTCTTAGTACACCCATACCCATTACTCTTGGAGGGCTAAGTATGTTTTAAAAAAAAAAATCTGTTGTTTGTAAAGATGGAAATGCTTTAAAATTTTAATCCACAGTCGTTTAAATAACTGGATTCATTCCCCACCGACAACTGCATATTTTGAAGATGTATGTGTCGTTTCTCCCCTGCAGCCGGGTCCTATGTGCCTAGACATGCTGGGACAGCATTCAGTTGGGAATTTGAGGGCTCAACACCTTCCTCTTCTTCCCCTACTACCCAACAACACTACACACCTTGCCTTCATTTGGAATACATACTTTTAACTAATTTGTGTCTTAGGGTACTATAAACTCATCTTTGATTCATTTATTTATACCTCTTCTCCCACATACCTAAATATCTACCTGCAAGCTTTACACCTGGAGGATTCCTAGAAAGATGACAGAGGCAAGACTGTGGAAACTATTCAAAATGGTTAAAACAAAAGAAAAAATCCAAGGGGCAAGCTTTTTCCCACTTGTGCAATCCATTCACTATACAACTTTACAGAGTATGAGATTCAGATCATTCCTACCACCTTTTCACATAAGTGAATTATTTAAATAAGAACTTTTTTTTTTTGCAGTTTTTGGCCAGGGCCAGGTTTGAACCCGCCACCTCTGGCATATGGTGCCAGCGCCCTACTCTGTTGAGCCACGGGTGCTGCCCCTTAAATAAAAACTTTTAATGAAAAGAGAAAATCTAGTTTGATCAGACAATAGCACTTAATTTGTGCTAATAAGAGATAAAAGATTCAAGTTTATGACAAAAAGTAGAGACAAGCAGAACTACCGAATATTAGATTTTTCTTTCTTAAAGGCAGTCCTTATTTAAGAGACTATAGTTTATACGAAGAGAAAAAAATTAAAAACAAAGAAAACACCTTGCTATATCACAAAATTGTGGCATAAATTTCATGTATGTTTTGCCAACCTACATCAAAAAGAATACCAACAAGAAGACGATATGTAAGGCCAGACCCAAGACCATAACATCAAAACCACAGAAGTTATTCAATTGAAAACTAGCTAACCAGTTGCTTTAAAGAAGAAATAAACACTTATTTGCCAGGACTGAATGAGAAGATTAATAGCATTGAAGGAAAAAACAAAAATGTCATTCATCAACTGCCTACTGGACATGCAAACCAATTTACATACATTATTTTTATTCTATACAAAAATCCTAAGAAGTAGATGTTAATTTTACAATTTTACTGGCAAGAAGAGTGATACATAGATAAGTAAGTGCCAGAATTCAAGCCAATGCATGCCTAATTTCAAAACCTATGGGTATTCCCTAGGTCACACTACCTGCCTGACGACAGCCTTTACAACAGTGGTAACAGTACAATTACACTTGATTAATTATGATTATAGTAATTGAGTATGATAATTATGCTGGAGTCAGGATAGAAGGAGCTAGAGTCTCAGTCTAACACATGCTGATCCTATTACTAAAATACAACATGAACGGGTAGGGTTTAGAAGCATATCTTGTGCTCTTTAAATGTTTGGTTCCTGAGCTTGGATAGAAAGAGCTCCAAAAGCAAACACAGACAGCAAGGAATTCCAAACATATTTGGTCCTTAAGTTTTAGATGGCAAATAGCAAAAGTTGGGATATTGAAGGATTCATTCAAAAATTACCAAATTTTACTTCAGATCCTGAGCTTAGATGATAGAGTTTAGTGACAACAGACACTATCAGAATAGGTTTTATACTGTTCTTGGTATGGGTCTGCACTGAACTCAGTGGGGAGAAACAGAGGAGGTTTCAAACATGAACTGAACTCAGTGGGGAGATACAGGGGAGGTTTAAAACATGATTTTGGTTCACAAGGAGCTGCAATCTACTTGGAGAAACGAATCCGCCACGCCTCTGTGTGTGCAAATACACAATAGCCTATGAAGCGAAGGCTGAATCAAATGCTACAAATTGTGATATTTTTTAAAGCAGAGATTGATAAAGATGGAAATAATCATAAAAGCATAAGTCAGAGGGTAAGATACGGCTAAAGGAAGAATCAGCAGAATCTGGGAGTTAAAAAAGGATATTTTGGGCAGAGTGACAGGGACAGTCTGACAGACAGACATCTGACCCTTTATGCTGTCTGCAACCACAATGGGCTTCACCGTCATTTCTCCTCCCTCTCGTACAACTGCTCGTCCTTCCTCTCAGGATGGACGCACTGATGCCTTTTGCTGCACCTAAGGAGGTTAGCCATGGTTTGCTCAGCATTTCCTTGAAGGAGCTTTCATGAGAACACCTGCATTTACAATCCAGTGGTTATTCCTTTGTTTCTTCTCTGTGGCAAACCCAACACTTTCACATCTTTTGTCAAGCATTTCTGTTTGCCAGAAAGTGAAATAAAGGGCAGAGGAGAGAACAAAGTGAAGTGCAGCTCAGTTAGCAGAACTTCAGCTCAGGACCAGGAGGTAGTCGGTGCTCTTGTGAGCTGAGAACATTGGCAGCCTTGCACATTCACCTTCAAGGGCTGAGAGAGTTCACTACTGAGTGCTGTATTGGCTGTCATTGGTAAGACAGCAAAATAAAATTCAGTTTGTTGGAAAATATCCACTGTAAAAAGATACTGAATAAATAAGGATCAACGTTTTAAAAGAAAATGTTCCAGAAGTAAATACCATTATGAAGAAGCTTCTGTGCACTGAACCCAGTTTTTGATCCTCCATAGATCTCTCGGCCCCACCTGCGTCACCTCCTGACACTGTCAGCTGTCTCCTCCTCACCTGGGGGGAGGGCTGAAGTCCCTGTCCTGCACAGAGATATAGCAGCAGCTTGGCACCAGGCCTGGTCCAATCACACTCTGAGAGGCCCTGGCACCTTCCACCATTCTCAGGCCCAAATGAAATGCTGCTCCATGGGTTGCAGGATCTGGGGCCCAACTGCTGCCCCAAGGGCTGGGAAGCAGAATACAGTAGGGCAGGAGGCGGAGGCTAACCAATGAAGATAAACAGGGAGAAGGAATGGATAAATGACTCCCCTTTCCTCTCTCTAGCAGATTGTTCAAAATGAGTGTTTCCATATGGCTTGTCCAGAGACACCCTGGTCACTGGCTGTGTTAACAACTCAATAATGTGCCACTTGTGTTTGCCACCCTCCCTTCTTTGCCTTGTTTCATTTTTTCCCCCCTCACTTCTGCTACCCTGGGATTATACTCCTAGTGTATTAGCATTAGCTCCTAAGCTCTGCTGTCTAGATAACCCAGGCTAAAATAGGCAGTATTAAACTAACTGAGGCAATTTTTTGATATTTTCCCAAAAGGACTAAGAAAGAAAAAAATAAAGTTGTAACTATCCCTGTGCTTGCTGTGGAGTGAGGAGAAAGGGCACACACTGAACATTTACAAAGGTTTTCATGTTACTTAGTGTAAAGCCATTTAATCCTCACATCGAACCATCCTACTTTATTGATAAAAAAATAAGGAAATAGCACCTCCCCACACAGACCACTTCCTTAATTGACTTAATTTTCATAAATTGTATATGTGGCACATGTACATATCAGTACAGTAGGCCTCCTTCCTTATGTTAACCACCTTCGTATGTTCACTGGTGTATTACTGTCTCTTGGGTGGTCAACTTACAGAGATTCTACTGCACAAGAAAAGTGGTTGAGTTTTTAACTTGTATTACCACTGAGCTTGTTACACCCAAAAATTGGGGTCCCCAATGACCATACGAGAGAGCCAGACACCAATGCAATCACACGAGGGCATTTTATTCAAGCTCGAGCCTGGGCTGCCAGCACTCCCAGACGCAGCTGGGACAGAGAGCCCTGAGCTTACAGCATGGTGGGGGGGTTATGGGGCAGATATGGGGTGAGCGGGTAGGGCAACAAAGTGTAGTCTCTGGATTGGTTATTCCTTGTGCCTATACTAAAGTTTAAAGCTGATTAGGTCCCGCCAATTTTAACAGGGGGGGAGAGGGAGAGGCACATGCATTCCAGAAGATGGGGCAGGGTGTGGCTTATTAAGAGACCAGACTGGGGCCTTTCAGGTTTGTTCTAAAAATGGAGGATGAAAGCTCAGAATGGTGCTGGGTCCTTCAAGCTCAACATGGCAGTACAAGCATTATAGCCTGAATTCAGTATTACAGTCAGCCAGATCAGTTCTTGCAAATTCCAGAACTTGAGTATCTACAATGCTAGACCAATCTGCAGGAAATCCATTAGTCCTCCTCATTTTGAATGCTTGGTTTCATCTCTTTTTCCTTCTGCCATTCAGATGCTAATCAAAGCTCAGGGCCAGCCAGACAGTGCTTTTTCTAAGCCAATTCTTCTGTAAATTTGGCAGAGCACGCAATACAGAGGTCATCTTCACTTCAAATACCCTAGTCTTTCCCTTATTTACATTTTTAAAGCAAAAAAAAAAAATTTTAATGTTGAATTTCAGCTAATTTAAGTTTCATTTTCTTTAACCAGATCTTTAAAGAAACTACATGTGGTTCTATCCAAGCAATCCCCCTGCTGTTTTTGGCAAACCTCTTTACAAATAATTAGACATATAATAAAACACTATCTTTCATTTTTAGTAATTTTGCTCTTTTATAACTTTACAAACTTACAGTATTGATATACCTAAACAGTAGTTGCATCCACAAGTAGCAAAAATCACAAAAATTCTATAGATTTACAGAATAATCACAAATACTTACATAATACATACAATTTGTGTTACATACTTTATATTTAACTCTTTCAATCCCAGGATTTCAAGAGATCTCAAAGATCTTGGGAGTTCAATCCCCATCTGCTTAAATCCTCTCCATGATATTGTCACAGGACAATGCTTCATTGAGAGGCGCTCCCTGCCAGAGTCAGAAAACCTCGCTCTATCACTTATTTGTCAGGTGATTAGGTAAAGTTTGTTCTCACAATCACCTTATATATAGTTATGGCTCTGCAATCTTTATCTCCATCCCAATCTCTTTCCTGAAGATGGGATTTGGGTGCTGGAAACGCCCTCAGATGCTGAGGGACATCTGTCTTGCCTTCACTACACTTCTCACACCAATCCCTACCTCTGTTATGTGAAATGCCAGAGTCGTTCTGTACCTCTTCTTCATTACTCATCTCACATCTAATCCATTATCAAGACCTGCTCATTATTTGTGTAAAACTTCCAATTCATCTTCTCCATTCCTGATTTAGTTCAGATCAATGTCATTTCTTATCCGGACAATGGCAGCAATCTTCTCACTATTCTCACAACCTCCAGTGTGCTCATCTCCCTGACCACCACCTTACATACCCTGTAAACTGTTTTCCACATACCTGCCAAAGCCATCTTGAAAAACATCAAATTAAGCAAAAATTCTAATTTTCCTGTTTAAAATCTCTTCACCTTCAAAGCTAGGCTGACCATTTCTGCCTTGAGGCTCTTTCTCTTCTATTGCTCTAGAAATGTTCTGTCCTTTGCCTAAAATGCCCGTTCTCGCCTTACCCATCCCACCTACCCCATTCTGCACCAGCATCATTTCCTTTAGGAGGCCAGTCCTGAACTTCTCAAGGCCAAGTTCCCTTCCTCCATGTGACCACAGCACCCTTCACATAGCACTTTAATCACAGTTAAGTGTCTACTGTGTCTTTTCTCTCTAATATCATGAAAACTCTATGGGCTGCAAGAACATTCATCTTTTATCTTTAGTACAAAGCAAATCAAAACTTCATAATATGGAATTAAATGAACAATACAACTGAACTTTATATTTTTACATCCCTAAACAGGAAACATAACATTTTCTTCCAATCATGAATTAATAAGGTAAAAGAATAGAGGAATTATATGGACACATGCATACATACATATGTGCACTGAATTTTCACATAATAGAATTTGAGGGACCTAAAAGATTAGTTACTCTAAATCTCTCATTTTATATTCAAGAAAGTTCAAGCCAAAGGGACTAAATAAATGGTACTTGTCCAAGTTCCCCAAACTGGAAACCTACCTATATATTGCCAAATATATATTTGTTCTTCATCCCTGTTTCCTGGTATACAACTCCTAAACTACTTAGAATCTTTGGAGAGTTAAGTGTCTTTTGTATCTTAGTGAGATTACAGGTGGCTGGGAATCGATGGCTTTGGATAGAGCCTGGTCACTGGACCAAAGCATGATTGGAGGGTTAGGACTTCTAGTCCCACCTCTAGGGAGGGGAGGGATTTGAAGGCTGAGTTGACCCCCAATGGTCAATGATGTAATTAATCATGGCTACACAACAAAAGCCCCATAAGAGCCCCAAAATTTGGGCTGAGAAAGCTGCCAAATAGCTGAACAAGTGTAGGTTTCTAGAGGGTGGCACTAATAGCATAATCCCAGAAAGAGTGCATAAGCTCCATGCACCTTCCTGCATGCTTTGCCCAGTTCATCTGTCCCATCTAGATACTCATTTTCATCTTGTTCAATAGCCTTTATAAAAAACTAAGTATAGCGTTTGCCTGAGTTCTATCAGCCCCAAGCAGTTGGAGCATGGGAATCCCCAATTTATAGCTGGTTAGTCAAAAATTATAGGTAACAACGTATCACTTATGACTGACATCTGAAGTTGGAGGTAGTCTTACAGGACTGAGCCCTTAACCTGTGGAATCTGATGCTATCTCCAGGTGGTGTCAGATTGAATTGAATTAGAGAACACCTATCTGGTGTCTTCTGGAGAACATTCTGACACATGAGGAAATGCCCCATACATCTGGTGTCAGAAGTGTTTTGAGTGGTGAAAGTAGAAAAAAACATCTTATTGGCTTTTTTGTTTATTTGTTTGTTTGAGTCAGAGTCTTGCTATGTCACCCTCGGTAAAGTGCTGCAGCATCACAGCTCACAGCAACCTCAAACTCTTAGGCTTAAGCGATTCTCTTGCCTCAGCCTCCCAAGTAGCTGGGACTACAGACGCCGGCCACAATACCCAACTATTTTTGTTGTTGTTTTGTTGTTGCAGTTGTCATTGTTGTTTAGTTGGCCCGGGCCAGATTCGAACCCACCAGCCTTGGTGCAGGTGGCCGGCACCGTAACCACTATGCTACGGTCACTAAGCCTATGGTTTTTTTTTTTTTTTTTTTAATATTACCCTATTCCAGGAACAGGTTATTTCTATAGCAAGATTCCTCCTGTTTGGGAGAGTGTTGCTCACTACATTTAGACCATCATTGAGGAGCTTATAGTTAAATATGAATAAGACAAAGAGCACAATTTCACTTCCAATTAATGAACAGAATAAACAACAGTTGGCAGGATATAAAATATAAAATATTCAATCTTAAAATAACTTTAGAAATGGTAAATTAGGAAGATACATTATTTGTCACATAGTTGCAAAGTCATTATCGATGGCAATAGGGAGGATATTTGTTCCTATTGCTATGGTAACACAGCACTACAAACTTTGTGGCTTAAAACAACACAAATTTATAATCACAAGGAGCTAAAATCAAGGTGTAATCAGAGCTACATTTCTTTCTGAAGGATCTAGGAAAGAATCCATTTTTCTGCCCTTTTTAGCTTCTAGAAGCCAGCCATATTCTTTGACTCAGGGATCCTCCGTCCATCTCCAAAGCTAGAAACAGCAATCAAGTTCTTCTGACATCACGTTACTGACTTTGTGGTTACACTGGCCCATTTAGATAACCCCATTTAACAACCTTATCTAAAGGTCAGTTGATAAACTACCTTAATTCCCTTTACTACATGACGTAACATATTCACAGTTTCTGAGGAGCAAGTCTTGCATAATTTTGATTTTGGAGGCCATTATTCTGTCTCCTATGGGGATGGCAGCATTTTGTGTGTGTGCATAAGGAAATATTATATATATAACTTCCATATATTATATGGACTATATACAACTTCCACATAAGTAATACATAATGCCCATATTAAGTTAACCTCCACCCATAGAAAAATAGAATATCAAGAAAGAAAAAAAAAATTAAAGGTTTCTCAAAGTATGATCTAACACATATCAGAATATCAAGAGCTGGACCAAACTGCACTCCCACCGCTACCTCCCTCCCTGAGCCCCAGGCCCCCCAGTCCCCACTCACTGCTGATTTGCCTTAACCAACTCTGTTGCGCTTACCACCTTCTAACACACCGTATACTTAACTTACCGACTACATGGTTGCCTTTTCCCCAGTTACCTCCACACTCACACACACATACACCACACAGTACATACAGTAGCAGGAAGGCTCTAGGATAGACGGTATTCGTATCACAGAACAGTTCCTAGCACACATTGTAAGTCCCAAAGTATTTGCTGAATAACTGAAAATTAGGTTCATGGGCCTCATTGCAGGGGGCAAACAGACCGTGGGAGTGGGGTCCTGGGATCTGTATCTTGACCACTTTCCCCAAGTAACGGCACACTAACATCTAAAATCCACGGAGAGCCCAGCTCTTCACATGTGGGCATAGCAACTCAAGTGGTAGCAAAAATAATCTAATTGCAGGCACTGCCCATAAAGATATAAATAGCTGAGTGCAGAGCTTAGGACGTAACACGATGTTAGATGAAGGGAGGGACAAATGCCTCAGTTTTCACGTATGACATACAAAGTTTTGCCTAAACCACAGACACCCACACAAATCAGTCACGATCATCTTAGCCAGCTTTGTAAACAGTATCCCCAGGGGCCTTTATGTAACCACAAGTTACATGAACAACCAAAAAGGATTCTTCTAACTATAATTTTATCTACACACTCAAGGAGACTGATACATTCTCATGATCTATAATACAGATAATGTGGTATACATGAGGCAAAATAAAGCATTTCAGAGTGTTCTGGGAAATTTATAGTCTACATCTAAAAACCATCATAGGGAGAAAAGGTGATTCAATTTTTATTTAAAATGAACTTCTTTAATATCAGGTGATAGTTTAGAAGGAAAGTCTTCAGAAGAGATCAGGCATAGATATAAAAAAAAAAAAAAACTAAGAAAAAATACACGGCTGGTAGAAAACAAGGTATGTCTTTATCTGCCAAACAAAAATAAACAATATCTAATCTAATCTCCTTCAGTTGTGGTGATGCTAGAATTAGATTATGAAAGGAACTTACAAAACCCAAAGAAGTACACACATATGTACATTTACAGGGCACATTTCAGACATGTTTCTCTTGTCTACTTTTTCAGGCTTCCTATAGTTGGCGACTCTTTCTGATCTTCACTATGAAATCACAGGGTTTACCAAACTGTTATGTCTCTGTGTGGTCCATGATATAACAGCACCAAAGAAACATTTTGGTAAAAGAAGAATTCCATACTAAAAAGCTGTTTCCTTTTTGTAAGAAGTTTACTTTTTTTTTTTTTTGAGACAGAGTCTCAAGCTGTCACCCTGGATAGAGGGCCATGGCATCACAGCTCACAGTAACCTCCAATTCCTGCGAGTCTCTTGCCTCTGCCTCTCAACAATGCCTGGCCATTTTTTTGGTTGCAGCCATCATTGTTGTTTGGCGGGCCCAGGCTGGATTCGAACCCGCCAGCTCAAGTGTACGTGGCTGGCGTCTCAGCCCATTGAGCCACAGGCGCCGAGCCAAGAAGTTTACTTTTATTCCATTGCATTTATTCATCAAATCTGTGTTCTCTGATTTTAGCAAGCCCTAATAAATTATAGGGATTACATAATCCTCATAATTTATTTTATATAATCCCTATATAAAAATGTGTTCATTTCATTATGATAACCAAAATGACGAAGATGGAACAACATAAAAATGAATGACCTAAGAAATAAGCAAAACATTCTTATGCTTCAGAGTGTTGAAATGAGGGTAATAAGCCTTTATAGATGATGTCAAGATGCAAATTTCTTTATTTTGTGCCAATAACCTGAACCATGTAACATATTTTGACCTTCCCCCACTTAGGACTGGAATCTTTAAACATTCTGAGAGCTAACTTTAAGAGCTAATCAAAGAGCTCAGGAGTTCATTAATTTATTTGTTTGTTCTACATTTTCTGAGCACTGAGCTAGATGCCCAGACTACAAAATGACTACCAGTAGGGAATAGAAGCTTAAAAAATAATTGCAATATGGTGTAATATGTGAAATAACAGAGAACTGCATGAAGCTTATCAGTGGTTAAAAAGGGAGAGTAAAGAATTTAACAGATTTACCCAAGTCCAGAATACCATTATCTCTTTTAATCACTACAACAGCCTTCTCTAACTATATTCCTTACTTATATTCTTCCTGGAGCCATTACTTCTCCCCCAGTGAATTCTCCATACAATACCCATTATTGTATTTCTGAAACATTTATCTGATCTTGTCACCTCTTATTTTGAGGTGGATGGTATTTTACCATCCACTTAACAGGATAAAAGCCAAACTCTTTATCATGTATACAAGGCTTCAGCATCTTTTTTTTTTCTTGCCTCCATCAGATAAACAGTCCCTTTTCTACAAATCCAATTGTCCTGCAAAGTCCAGATGGTAATCTCCCCAACATTCCAGCCCACATCAACCTTTTCCTTTTCTAAACTCTCACCTTTTCTATAACTTATTCTATGCAAAATCCTATCTTGCTATACCTTGCCCTTTCCTTTTCTTGAATGTTCCTTGTTTTCCCATATAGAATATAATCTCTCTAATTTCAAAAACATTCTTCATACTTTTGTTGGGAAGACCACAAAATCCAGAAATACTTATAGAGGTTGAGGATGGTGGCTCACAGCTCTAATCCTAGCATGTTGGGAGGCTCAGATAGGAAGATCACTTAAGGCCAGGAGTTGGAGACCAGCCTACACAATAGTAAGACTCAATCTCTACCAAAAAAAGTACAAAAATTACCCTGCATTGTGGCATGCACGTATCATCCCAGCTATTTGGGAGACTGAGGCAGGAAGACTGTTTGATCCCAAGAGTTCAAGAATAACCTAAGTAGTGAGGCCCCGTCTGTACAAAAAAAAAAAAAAAATAGAGAAACTAATCAGTAACACACATGAGTACCAGCTACTCAGGAGGCTGCAGCAGGAGGATCATCTGAGCCCTGGAGTTTGAGGCTGCAGTAAGCTATGGTGATACTGTAGGATGCTTGCACTGTAGCTCAGGAAACTTCATCTCAAATAAAAATAAATGAATACTTATTGAAAAGCATGGTAACAATATAATGGAACCACAGCTTAAAAAAATGGTAACTCAAATCATACTTTTTCTCTATAATAAACTTTAAGAAAGGGTATTTATTATATTCTTAATGCTTTTGTGCAATAAAATGTTCCTTGACAGCTGGATTAGGTGTTTTGCAGCCTTTACAGGCAAAAATTTTCCTTTGGGAAAAAGGACTTGAGTATCCACAGGATGAGAGCCCAGGATCTTTTCCATATGCCTGCACTAATTTTTTACAAAAGTGTCCCACTATTTAGGCTCGGTGCCTGTGGCTCAATGGGCTAAGGCGCCAGCCACGTACACCTGAGCTGGTGGGTTTGAATTCAGCCCAGGCCGCCAAACAACAATGACGGCTGCAACCAAAAAATGACCTGGCGTTGTGGCGTGTGCCTGTAGTCCCAACTACTTGGGAAGCGGAGGCAGGAGACTCACTTGAGCCCAGGAGTTGGAGGTTGCTGTGAGCTGTGATGCCACAGCACTCTATCCAGGGTGACAGCTTGAGGCTCTGTCTCAAAAAGAATAATAATAAGAAGAATAATAAAGTGTCCCACTATTTAAAGTGTATCTCCAGAAATCGTTCAGCTCCCCCATTCATTTATTCAACAAATTCTTACTAAATAGCTACCATGTGAATAGCTACCAAGCACTAGAGAAGGATCACTGAATAAAACAAATAATCAGCTTTCCTCCAATACCTTAGACTCTAGAATAGGTCAGTATATAGGCATGATCCCCAACACCCAGGCAGACTGGTCCTGTCTGTGGCGCATTAGGAGCCAGGCTGCACAACATCACCATCTGGGCTCTGCTTCCTGTCTTATCCCTCTGCCCCCCATTCATGCAAAAGTTGTCTTCCATGAAACCAATGCCTGGTGCCAAAAATGATCCAGTCCCTGGCTTGTTAGGAACCAGGAGCACAGCAGGAGGTGGGCAGCCAGCAAGTCAGCAAAGCTTCATCTGTATTTACAGCCCCTCCCCATCCCTCGCATCACCACCCAAGCCCCACCTCCTGTCCCAGCTCCCCTCCCCCACACACACCCCTGCCTGGGGAAAAACTGCCTTCCATGAAACTGGGCCCTGGTGCCAAAAAGTCTAGGGGGACTGCTGGTATATAGTCCATCCAATGGTGATAAGTGTGATGGAAAAATTAAAGCCGAAAAGGGAGCAGAAGGTCAGGGTGGAAGAAAATTTCGTAATGAATATTTTGTTAATAAAGGCATATTTAGCTACCACTTCCAATTTTCCCTCTCTATGGGGAAATACTTCTCTATTTTCCCTCTCTGTCTCCCTAAAGACAGATTTATAAGCTACATTCAGTATAAAGGGAAGCTCAGTTGGCCCTTGACATCCCTGGGTTCTGCATCTATGGATTGGACCAATCAAGGACTGAAAATATTTGAAAAAAATTAAAAATAAATTTTAAAAAGCAATCTAACAAAAAATGGTACACCCTAAAAAGTACATTATAACAACTACTTATATAGCATTTATACTGTAATGGGTATTAAAAGTAATATAGAGATGAACTAAATAAGGTATAAGGGAAGAGACGCATAGGTTATATTCAAATACTATGCCTCTTTACATAAGGGACTTGAGTATCCATAGGATGAGAGCCCAGGACCTTTTATTTATTTATTTATTTTAGAGACAGAGTCTCACTTTGTGCCCTTGGTAGAGTACCGTGGAATCACGGCTCACAGCAACCTCCAGCTCTTGGGTTAGGCAATTCTCTTGCCTCAGCCTCCTGAGTAGCTGGGACTGCAGGCGCCTGCCACAAGGCCCAGCTGCTTTATTTTGTTGCTGCTGTTGCAGTTTGGATGGGGCTGGGTTCGAATCCGCCACCCTTGGCATATGGGCCAGTGCCCTACTCATTGAGCCACAGGTAACGCCCCCAGGACCTTTTAAATACCAGAAGGGACAGGTCTTTAACTGCTGCTACTTTCTTGCTAGTCCCAGCAGTATGCCGATAGTGTCAAACGCAGAAATAGACAAAGGTTGATTAGGATGAAATTCTTTTGATTATCTGATCCCTAACCAAGAATGAAAGAGAGACATGTACCAGCGAGATGCAGAGCTCTGACATTGCATCAGAAATGAGGATCAAAACGAGCACATTGTACCCCTTGATTGCACTAATGTACACAGCTATGATTTAATAAAAAAAAAGAAAAGAAAAGAAAGAAAGAAATGAACTGTGTCTTAGGAAAGCACTTCCTAAAGAAAGGTACTGATCTGAGGGTGTGAGACGCTCTTCAGGGACTAGATGGAAAAAAAAAAAAAAATATATATATATATATATATATATATATATATATATATCTAAAGCAGAAAATGGCCAATTACAACACGGGAGGAAACCATCTTCTGCCTGGGTTTTACAAAGGTTCCTGGAGATAGGGGGTTTCACAGAATTATGTTAATGGAAACCCTATACTAAAAGATTAATTTAATCCAAGAGAATTAACATTTATTGAGCACCCATTTGCTGAGGATCCTTGTGTTTGGCACTCATGAGAAACAGAAGCGAGTAAGACAAGAATCTGTGTGACAGTGGATACAGACATGACCCTTCAAAAATACAAGATAAAATAAGTACCACAAAAGAGATACACAAAGACTCTCAGAACTCAAAAAGAACTATCAAATGTCAAGCAGAAATCAGAAAAAGGCAGAGAATATGGTAATGAAGAAAAAACAGAACATTCTTAAGGAAAAATTGCTACAATAGGAAGCTACAGTCTTCCAAAGTCCTAAAATATTAGAGAAGAACAGAGAGGAAAGAACTTGTTCTTAGGTAAAAAGCAACAAAATAATGGACGGAAAAATGGAATAGCAAGGAAACAAAATTTTCAAAGCAAATTCTTTACTCAATTGTCTTTAAAAGACAATATTTGAAAAAAAAATTTCTAGACTGAAAAAAAATGCTTTAAATGAAATTTTGGTATAGCAAGGATTAAAGGGTGTTCACAATAAAATCAACAATAAAGGCCAAGTTCCCATGATTCTACAGATACTGAGGCGAATTCAAAATGTGGCCAGAAAGAACTTGAAAGTGCATGGGAGGAACATTTGGCTAAGTACCAAAAACTGAATCAAAACCAGTGCTCAAAACATTTACTGATGGCTTGTCTTCATGAGAAGTGATTGAAGTGTTTCCTCCTCTTAAATTTGTCTCAGATCTTGTTCAAGAAAGAGTATTTTGATAGATTTTTACCTTTTAGAAATGGGGCTTATGTATTAGAAATGAATGCACTTATTTTTAATATATATAATATTAAAAAAGGACTGTGTACCAGTATATGAAAACCAGTTTACCTAAAATGTCATTTGAACTGTAGATTCAATATGCTTCCTTGCCAAGCTATGAGTTGCAAATGTGTAGAGTAATAAACATTTGATTTATTCATTCTTCCTACTTCTAATAGGCAGAAAAATTAAATACATTGATAAAATAAAAACAAAATCAGCAGCCAAACAAAACTGCATCCTAAATAAATGGCAAAGGAATAATATGGTTCTAGAAAGAAAAGTGACAGTGCTTTTTAGGAGATTTTATGTGCTGAAGAAGGGATTTTAAAATGTTTTATTTTATACATATATTACAAAAAAGGATCTCTGCTAAGCATATAGCAGAATATTAAAAATTTTTCTGAACAACCAAAACCACTTGGTTAGAGCAGGAGATAGGTCAATTTCTTTCTAGAGAAAAAGGCAAGGAGGAAGCTATAATGGTAGTCTAAAAGTTTGATAGGTTTAGAAATATTTTCATTAGATATTCTCTAAGGGAATATAAAATATTCTTCCAATATGTAGAATTTAATTCTACCCGATAACATATATTTACTAGAGAAAAGGTCTGTATTTATCTAAACACTATAATATAGTCTATACTGCATTGCAAGAAAAAAAAATTATTACGATCATATGATTGTTGTCCTTCTCCATGAGGTACAATTTGGCATCTGCTTGTGAGAACTGGTACTATGTGTGCATGTATTCAAGATTCAAGATTCAAGAATGTTTGCCATTCCCACTTAAAAATCAAGGGCCCCATAATGAGCCTTTTCCACTTTGAGACGAGAATATACATCAAAAACTTTCAGGCACTGCTTGACACAAAAACCTAAAGGTCATTCAGTTATCCATTTGTTCATTCATCGAAACACTTACTGAACACCTGGGTACTCTGCAAAAATGTAGGCTAGGATACGGGAACAAAGATACACAGTCCATGCCCTTATGGAACTCACAGTCTAGAGTTTACAAGATAAAGCATATTACTATCTAAACATATGCCAAATCAATCAGTATACTGTACTAACATTTTTAATTAGAAAAATTTTAACATCTGATGAAACATATGTATATACAAGTAAGTAGATACAAGTAACTCCTCCATTTTTGATAACTTATATGGTACCATTCTATAGAAAAAGCACTGTTCTAAGACTGGAGATTTATGTTCTAGTCAAACTCAGCTACTTATTACCGCGTGACCTAGGGCAGTTTACTTAACTTTCATTAGCCTGTCTCCCAGTGCAGAAAACAAAGATAATAATACCTGTTTTACCTCCCTTACAGGCTTGTTATGATGATAAAGGGCAATAGGTATACTGGTGACTATTAAAAGAACTCTGCATAAATGTATAATGTTATTATATCTAAAACATGAGAACTCATTATTTTAACTTTAAAGCTATTAAAATAACTAAGATACTTTTCATGTAAGTTTTTAAAACAATCTCAGCTTCATAACAAGGTCTTACTCCTTTTAAGATTATTTTGAAGATTTAATAAAAATTAATGTCACAGTAATGTGAGATTAATGTTAATGAAAACTGAGTTAATGTTGAAGAACTGCCACCTGGCAAAATTTCTCAAAGGACCAGATGGGTCCTAATCACATGGGAACTTGTTAACACACACTCGTAAAACTGAATTCCTAAAAGGCTAGGAACATGCTAGAGTGTTTAGGAATCCACATACCTGTAAAGCGCCCAAGAAGTTTTTTGTTTTCTTGAGACCAAATCTGGTTCTGTCACTATGGGTAGAGTGCAGTGGTGTGTCACAGTAGCTCACTTTAATCGTGAACTTCTGCGCTCAAGCAATCCTCCTGCCTCAGCCTCCTGAGGAGCTGAAACTACAGATGGCTGCCACAACACCCAGCTAATTTTTCTATTTTTAGTAGAGACGAAGTCTCCCTCTTGCTCAGGCAGCTCTCAAACTCCTAAGCTCAAGGGCTCCTCCTGCCTCAGCGAGGATTACAGGTAGGAAGAAGTTACTACTTCTTCCGGACCTACTTATTTATTTTTGTATAGGTGAGGCTGGAGGACAGTGACTATTCACAGGTCCAATCATCGAACACCAAAGCCTCCAATTCCTGGGCTCAAACCATCCTCCTGCCTCATCCTCCTTTACTACAGGCTCGCACCATCAGGCCCCACTCCAGGAGACTCACACATACTAAAGTGTAAGAGCCACTGACCTATGGTGAAAGACCACCTTATCCTTCTGACATTATTAACAAATAAGACCTGAAAAAAAATGGTGACCAGGTTAGAAAAAAATACATTGTGGAATTATGATTACTGCATTTCCCAGCTCCTTTAACTTATTTTTTTAATTAAGAAAGAATAGGGTGGAACCTGTGGCTCAAAGGAGTAGGGCGCTAGCCCCGTATACCAGAGGTGGTGGGTTCAAACCCAACCCTGGCCTTAAAAAAAAAAAAAAAAAAACTGCAAAAAAAAAAGAATAGCATGTTTTGGGTATTTGTTTCAGTACCTTAAATAGTGCTAAAAATAATCTGAGTTGTTACTCTTTTCCATAACTAAAAACCACATTAGAAGCAGTTAAGAAATATACATACAGTAGGGATGAGGGGGCCATTAAATATAAAAGTTCTTTCCCTTGAGATAACACTATTTAGTATAAACAACCTTTACTCCTGGCAATGTAATGCTACAATCATAGTTCATGGTATAACTATACCAATCATTATACAGGGTGACTATAAAGTACGTGTACTTACTATTTTACATTGCACATGAACTTTATGGCCACCCTGTATAAATAGCAATGTAAAGATACATTATCAATAGTTCTACAAATATGCTTTCTACATATAATAGCAAATGAGCCATCTTACATGTCCCTAGGCTAAATTTTTTATAAATACTACATCAAGTAAATAATGGAATTTTAAGAGGTCTTTTTACTGGCAAATTAAGCATAAAATTAGAAAGAACTTCTTCCTACTTCAGCAAGAACTATCACATTCCAGATACATTCTTACTGAGCTAACATAAATTTCAAATGATGGTGTAAAATTCTACCTATGGAAGTTAAATTTTCCTAAAGTCCCCCCTTCTTTCAAATTAAAAAAATATATAGTGGGTAGCCACTGAAGTATATAATGGAGAATTTAAAGCTATGTGTATGGTAAAAATTATAGTTAAGAATTTATTTTTAGGGCAGCGCCTACGGCTCAGCAAATAGAGCACTGGACCCATATACCAAAGGTGGCCAAGCTGAAAAAAAAAAAAAATAGCTGGGCATTGTGGCAGGCGCCTGTAGTCCCAGCTACTCAGAAGACTGAGGCAAGAGAATCACCTAAGCCCAGAAGCCCAGGAGAAAGAGGTTGCTGTGAGCTGTGTGATGCCACAGCACTCTATTGAGTATGATAAAATGAGACTCTGTCTCTACAAAAAAAAATTTATTTTTAAATTTTTCTTTAATATTAAATGCTATTTTTAAAGGTAAGAGATTAATTAGAAGTATGTGCAATTTATTTTCCAAAAATGTATCTTCATCAAAATAACTGCAATATTTTTAAGAATGTCTATGTTTCAAATTTTTTCATTTATGTAAAATAAATTTAGGTTCTTACTAAAACATCAGTTCAGAAAAGAATTCCAAAATACTTAATTAGTAACAGTGAAAATGAAGCACTTCATACATTTCTTTAACTTCTCCTAACATTAACATTTAAGAAACAAAAACCTACACACATTTTTCCTTGCAGCTGCTTTATAAAAGTATATATAAAGTTCCAAAACAAACTACTAAAAAAAGCCCTACATTATTGTTGCATGTTTCTTACTAACAGACATTTCTCTGTTTGAAACAGAAGGCTGCCTGTTCACTGAAATGACTAAAAACAAGAAGTTGGTCATTCTTAACTAGGCCATAAGAAAAAAAATATGCAATAAGAAAAATAATAAATTCACTCAGTAGTGAACAAAATAGTAACAGGGCAGTTACAAACCTATCATTATATGTGTGACTAACATTTTACTTTGCATACCAAAAAAAAAAAAAAAAAAACTTCCCTTTAGCTTATCTATAAAGCATGTCTTTACATATTTCCTTCTTAGAACCATCAAAATGCTTTTGTAAATTCCAAAAGAAATTTGAAGTAACAGAATATAGCCTGTAAAAAACAAAACACCTCTCTAACCATACCCCATCAAAACTAACAAAATAATATTTCTAAATTACAATAATTTTTCAAGCAATAGATTTATTATAGAAAACGAACCCATTCCAAGGTCAATACAATGTAATTCCTTTTAAGGGTTACTGTAACACTGTATTATCCTCAGAGAGAAATGGACACATCAGTGTTTCAATTCAACTCCACAGAAAGTAGAATCAACAGATAAGGAATTCAAAGACTCTGAATTAAAAAAGCACACAGTGTTGGAACAAGGTCATGCTAAATGATTCTCCATCCTTTTGCCTGTATATGCTTTAATGCCCAATCAATGCTTACCTTCTACCAATGTTGGCCAGTGTTCACTCCCTCCTCTGAAGGGGAAAGCATGTGGTCCAAGTCATTTTGCATTTATTATTCACTTACTGGTGTATCTTCTTACATGTATACCACTCAACTTGGCAGATACACTTCACCGTTTTCAAGAGAAAGGATTGTTTTCTTCCCTTCTTGACTTCACCATGTTATTTCATCTTTTGTTCCTTCTCAAAGATGTTGAGCTTCCTGCCTGTCTTTTCTCTGCTCCCTCTACAAGCTTCCACTTCAAGTTTATGATCAAAAACTCAAATGGCCCATCAGCACTTGTCCCAAGTTAATTCACTTACCTACTCTCCAAAATAACCATTAATAATTCACAGCCTCTCTCCAATGCCTCCAACCTCACTTTTAGCTAGTGCCCTAGTTCCTTACTGCAGTGAGAAAACACAAGCTCTCAGAATAAAACTTCCTCTACCCACTGGCAAATCTAGTCATATACAACCGAATACTTTCAAATTCTGTCAAAATGAATGCAATTTCCCTGCTCTCTCCACCTGTGGGCTGCATTGCATCATTTCTCTTTCTTGAAAACTTTGTTCCTAGAATTACAGTAGAACCTCTATAAATTGACCACTTACATGATTATAGCAAGCTGCTCAACATACAGAGGTGGTCAGAATAAAGAACTCCTACTGAGTACAAGTGGTGCATGCCTGGTCTATAATTAAGTCAACTTAAGGAGGTGGTCAACTAGGAAGGTGGTCAACTACCGAAGTTCTATTGTACCCCTCTAGCTCCCGCATTGCCAATTCTTCCCTTCCTATGTAGTATGAGATCGTTCTCAGCATATAAACATTTTATAATTTCATTCCTCTCTTCATGTTTCAGATTCCTCATTTTTATAGTGGGGACAAAAATGATACCTACTTTATAGAGTTACTGTGAAGAATATTATAATTATTATTGTTGTTTTAAATGTATCCCTTAACTTTGTGTACCCCCTACCAGATTTCTCTAATCCCTTTTACAGCAAAACTGTGGCCTATTCTTGCTGCCTATAATTACTCATTCTCTACTAAACCTCCTTCATTTAGGTATTTGCCTCTGCCAATCCCCAAAAACTCATTATCAAAAGACTCAAACGACAATAATGTAACCAAATCCAATGGTCTAATTTCATTCCTCAGTAAATAACAGCCAGTGCATATATACTCATATTAAACACTTATTCCTTTAATCCTCTCAATAACTCTGTGGTACAAATACTATAATCATTTCATTTTACAGAAGAGAAAACCAAGGCATCAAGAGGTTAAGTAACTTTCTCAAGGTCATAGAGTTTACTCAATCTCTCAGCAAGTTCTAGAGAAAACCTCATAATTTGGCTCTACTCTAGCAATCATTTTAACAAATATTTCCCTACTCAATCCCTTCACACACAACAAGCTGGTGTCCCAAACTATTCGTAACCACTCCTACCCTAAAATGCCCATGTCCTAATCCCTATAGCCTGTGAATATAATATCTTATATGGCAAAAGGAAATTTCTAGATATAACTACTTTAATACTCTTGAGATAGAGAGATTATCCCACATTACCCCTATAGGCCTATCTAATTACCATAGACCTGGTAAGAGAAAAAGGCAAGAAGAACCTAAATTAGAGACTGAAAAAGTTACTCTGTTGGCTCTGAAGATGGAAGAAAGAAAGGGCCGTGAGCCAAGAAATGCAAGGATTACATTACAAGGATTACTAGAAGCTAGAAAAGGCAAGGAAAGGGGTTCTCTCCTAGATGCTCTGGAAAACCTTGGTTTGGGCCCAATTAAACCAACTTTGGACTTCTAACCTCCAGAACTATAAGATAATAAATTTGTGTTGTTTTAAAGCACTAAGTTTGTGGTAACTTGTTACAGCAACAGTAGGAAACTAACACAAGTATCAATTCAACAAGAAAATATAACTATCTTGGGTGGCGCCTGTGGCTCATCGAGTAGGGCGCCAGCCCCATATACCGAAGGTGGCGGGTTCAAACCTGGCCTCGGCCAAACAGAAAAATAGCTGGGCCTTGTGGTGGTCGCCTGTAGTCCCAGCTACTCGGGAGGCTGAGGCAAGAGACTCGCCTAAGCCCAGGAGTTGGAGGTTGCTGTGAGCTGTGTGACACCACGGCATTCTACCGAGGGCGATAAAGTGAGACTCTGTCTCTACAAAAAAAAAAGAAAGAAAAGAAAATATAACTATCTTGAATTTGTATCTCCACACAATAATGATTCCAAATCTAAAAAGTAAAAATTGACAGAACAAAAGGAGAAACTGATAAATCCATTATCATAGTTGGATAATGTGTTAACTCACTTATCTAAGGAAATAATAAAGAAAGCAGACAAAAATAATTCAGTGGACATAGAAAAGATTTAAGCAACAGTATTAACTATTGCTTGACCAAGTGGACACTACACACAACCACTACAGAACATGCATTCTTTTCAAGTGCACACATAACATTTATCAAATCTCCATGAATTCAGAGAATTAAAATGGTAATTAAGTTCTTTCTATGACCACAGTGGAATTAAACTAGACAGAAGCAACAGAAACAGCTGAAAAGGAAAAAAAGAAGAAAAAAAGAAAAGACAAAACTTCTACATACTGGAAAACTAAGAAAATTACAGAGCTCCTTTTTCCTCCTTCCTCCCTGGCAAAATCCTCATACCCGGAGGCATTGGGGGAGGGAGGAAAGACAGAGAACCTTCTTCTGGCAGTCCTAAAGAGTCACCCCCCTCATTCAGACTCATCCTTGTCTTTGACACTGCAAAAGCTTTTCCTTCCCCTATTCACTTTCCAAACCTACCTTAAGGTTTCCCCTTAAACCCCACATGCGCTATTCAGCAGGCCCTAATTGCTTTTTGTGCATAATAACCTCAACTTTCCCTCAACTTTTAAACTAGATAATTTTGTTAATTTCTGTGCCTCTTTTGGCTGTCAATCACCTCTTATCTTGAATTATTTTTTATATACTCCATGTATGTAATCACTAATTCTTCGATAAGAATGTCGGCTGTCTAAGGATATAATCTCGCCTCACAGCCTTGCTGTTAACAGACCAGCAACATGAGCAACACTAAGGAGCCTATCAGAAATAGTCTTAGGCACCACCCTATACACACCAAATTAAAATTTCCATTTTTACAAGATCTACCGGTAATTGGAATACATATAGTAGTTTGAAATGCTATGTCTTACAGTGATTCTTTCATCAAAATATACTGTACATGGAAGCAATTCAATAAATACCATTCAAATTGATCTAAAAATATAACATGTATGCTGCTACATTTTTAACATCCAAAGAGCATACCATAAGGTCAGGAAAAAATATATATTTTGAGGAGGTACAATGATGAATACTGGTACTGGTAGACACCTAAAACCCAAGCACATGTCAACACAACATGACCATAAAAATCAAGACTTATATTTATCTTGCCTGTTGTCTAGACATTCTGCACAAGACAAGTTAAAATATTTAACTAGTCACTAAAAATAATGACCCATGATGAAAAATTAAAAACTGGATGTTTGTGTAGGCCCCCTCTGCCGTCAAGTAGATGAAAAGAACTTGTTGAAAATGAATGGGTGATATATGTGTATCTATTATAAACAGTAACATAATGAGAGCAGGAACTCTTTTCAAAACCTACTTTCAAAATGCCTCCGTTCCCCATCAAGCCCTCAAAAATATGATGCTTAATTGTGCTTTGAAATGCTACCCTAAACCTACTTCTAGATCTTAACAAATTTAATACAGTTTACCACAGTGCTAAAAAACTCTCATATGTTTATAAATTTTTTTTTTAAAAATCATTTCTCGGTCCTAAGATCAAGTATAAAACTTTTTAAAATTATTATCTTATTAAAAATAAACAAACATGAATTCACCCTTCTGTCATTTGGGAGGACCTATATATTTATTTTGAAATTTAAATTTGAAAACACCAATTATAGTGTATTTATTTTTTTGTTTTGAAACAAGGATAAATGTGGCAAATCTTTTAAGAACACCTCCTCTATTTTTTACGCCAAATATCCACCTAACTGAATTTCTTCTTTTAAAAAATGAATAAGGTGCCATAAAGAATAACTAAATCTCATTATCTTGATACCATAGTATCAAAAAATCTTTGTTTCTAGTCTAAACAGATAAATTAGTAGCTTATACTGCACGTCCAGTTTTTTACCCCCATTCTGGAAACAATTGGTCAATTCTTCCCTCCTGCTCCTACCTCCTGAATTCCATTTTGCTTAAACAAAACACAACACCTAATCCTTTGAATCCTTTTGACCAGGCAGAATAACTTAAAAGAGGTTCCTTGGGAACAAGAAGAAAATGCATCTAGACAGATGCCTACTGTCACACCTCATTTCTTTATTCAAAAGAAAAAAATCAATTCTGACAGACAATAATTTTGAAGTCCTGCAAGCAATCACTAATTCAAATTACTTCAAAACTGATTGTGAAATAGGAACTAAAAAATCATATACATTTCATAGGATATGAGATGCATTCAGGTAGTCTCCTCTGTTTTGCTTTAATAATAATAGTGACTAGCAAATGTGATATATGGAATTAAACCTTTCTGAATCTGTAAATACTTACCTCATAAATATATATTCCCATAGAAAGATGTAATATTTAAAGTCTCCAATCCTGACAGCTAGGATCAACAAAATCCCATAAAACAAAATAATAAACAAATAAACCTACTTGTTGAAGCTAATAAAGGTTTTCCACCAAGACCCATAAAACAGGCGTAAATATATGCTTTGGTTTCACAAATGATTCAGATGCACTCTCGTTTCAGAAATTTGACTCGAATGTTTCTTTGCCTTTATATATTCACAGAAACATTCAAAACCATTCTATATACTCTTAAGTATAGAGATAGATGCTTCACTCAACAACTCAGGCATAAGTATTCTTTCTGTTGTTAAGGACAATAATATAAAGATTATGTTTCACCCAATTGTCCTTTTTACTCTCTCCTCCTCCCCCACAACTTATTCAATAACAAAAGTGGAGCTGTGCAAAAAGCAGGCCAAAAATGCTCATTATGAAACCATTAACTGCTATTATAACAACACTGTCTCTGATACTTTATTGTTAAAAGATCTAGTTGATATTTGCTTGACAACTGTCTACTACAAACATAGAAAATCACTTTTTTTTTAAAGGATTAAAAAGCTTTTAAATTGTTCTTCAGGAACTGTACATAGTTTGGGGAAACATCTCACCCTGCTAAATGTAAGACCTAAAAAAAAAAATCGATCCCCCAGCTCTTGGCAATTAAGTGTTCCCAGGGGAGAAACACATGCATGTGGCAGGTGAGAACAGGCAGGGCTTGCAGCAGGCAGAGAACAGCTTCAGGAATATGAAGTACTCTAAGTAGATGCACAGTTAGTATCAGGAAGATAATGTCTGCAGGTATCAGAGACTCAAACACAAATATTTAGTTCAATTTATGACAAAAATATATACAATCAATCAACAAACATTTATCAAAGGCCTCACAAATTAATCACTGTTCTGGATATTGAGGGTCTAGTTGTTAAAAAATAAGAAAGATTGTTTACTATATCGATACAAGCATATAAACATCTTGTGAATGCAAGTGTTTTGTGTTTCGTTTTGTAAGTTGTTTGTGGCTGGGACTGGGAAAATACCCATGGGGGGGTAACTTGCAGCCGTCACACTGCTGTGCTCCAGGTCATAATTTGTCTGTGGATAAGGACGAGGAATTTAGTCTAAACACACCTGCAAAACTTTGCATTTCTTCCTTAGGAAGGCTTTTCAACAGAGCTGAGTTCCTAACCTTCCCTTAAGACAGTTTTCTTTTGTTTTGTTCTTATTCATGTAGCTAAATGTAAAATCAGCCCAGAAATTTTAAAAGTCGGGTAGAAAGAGGGTTTTTCTTTAACACTTAAGAAATGTTATCTCCCAATGTCTGAGCAGCTTTTCCTGACCTCATCTTCTGCTTTTAACCTGGCAGGTAAAAAGAAAAGACACTTCATGGGTGTCCCTATCAATCTGCAAGAGATCCCTGAGGCTCCACATCCCAGCTCCCCATTTTGCTACCTCTCTATGCCCCCACCCCATTCCTGCCCTCTTCTGCTTCCCATGTGTGAAACATGCTGGGGAAAGTCCCACCCCAAGGCCACAGAACTGGCAGCTCCCTCTGCTTGAACCGCTCTTCCCCCAAATAAGGTTTAACGTTTTTAGGCCACTTCTAGCAAGTACCAGTGTGGTTTTGTTGTCGATAATAGTTCAAGGGAAAGTTTAATGGTGAACTAAGCAGTAAACAAAGGCAGTAACTGAGGCACCAGGAGCAACAAGGCAGAGTTGGTACAAGGCAGGGCCAAAAGTTCAGTTCCTGGAATCAAGCTGTTGAAAGGCCAGTAATAAAGGCTTTATTCATTCAGCACAAGAAGTTTATGCGTGTACTAAATACTAGAGGTGAAAAAAAAAATTCAAAAGACAAGACAGCGCTGATCTTCTGAGCCACTGGAGCTCAGGATGGCTCAGTATTTAAGAACAGGTTCTGCCCTAGTGTTTGGGGTAATGATAAATCTGCAATGTGTTTCATGGCCTGACTTCAAAGGGCAGAGATACACTAGGGCAAGAGGACAAAGAGATCAGAAGAGATGTGCTCAAAGTGATACTTTAGTAGAGAATAATCTGATAGCAGTGAAATAGGGAATCGGAGAAAACACAAGACAAGACAGAAAGGCTTAATAGAAAGAATATGTGATTAAAAGTCAAAAGACCTGGTTCTAGTCCCTGCTCTTTTTTTTTTTTTTTTTTGAGACAGAGCCTCAAGCTGTTACCCTGGATAGAGTGCTGTGGCATCACAGCTCACAGCAACCTCCAACTCCTGGGCTCAAGCGAGTCTCTTGCCTCTGCTCCCAAGTAGCTGGGACTACAGGCACCCACCACAATGCCCGACCATTTTTTAGTTGTAGCCATCATTGATGTTTGGCGGGCCCGGGCTGGATTCGAACCCGCCAC
>CAUYON010035439.1:0-10737 GCA_963573935.1 Arctocebus calabarensis
GGCGCCTGTGGCTCAACGGGCTAAGGCACCAGCCACGTACACCTGAGCTGGTGGGTTCGAATCCAGCCTGGGCCTGCCAAACAACAATGGTGGCTGCAACCAAAAAGTGGCTGGTGTTGTGGCAGGTGCCTGTAGTCCCAGCTACTTGGGAGACAGAGGCAAGAGACTCGCTTGAGCCCAGGAATTGGAGGTTGCTGTGAGCTGTGATGCCACAGCACTCCATCCAGGGTGACAGCTTTGAGGCTCTGTCTCAAAAAAAACATATATATATATATGTATAATTTTATTTCATAATTTAAATAATTTTAAATGTTTTATTTTTAGCATATTACAATAATATTTAAAACCCTTTTCTAATTGAAGTATTATAATCATTATTACTAAAAAATAATTAAGTAAAATTATATTATAATATTTTTGAAAAATATTAAATAAGCACAGGAAATTTTTATTAGAAATTTAACCCAGGCTCAGTGCCTGTAGCTCAAGGCACTAAGGAGGTGGCAGGTTCAAGCCCAGCTCCAGCCTTAAACTACAACTACAGCCATAAAATATCTGGGTGTTATGGCAGGCGCCTGTAGTCCCAGCTACTTGGAAGGCTGAGGCAGGAGAATCACTTAGTGTGAGGTTGCTGTGAGCTATGATGCCACAATACTCTACAGAGGGTGACATAGTAAGACTCTGTCTCAAAAAAAGAAAAAAAGAAAGAAAGAAATTTAACCCAAATTACAATGAGAGGAGCTTTGTTTCCAATTTGTTTATCGATTTGTGAATACATGCTACTTATTTTTAGAATGATTATTTATATCTGTATATATATGGATTATATACATATATATATAGGTTATATATGTGCATATATATATATATATATAACCACAGAGAAAATAGTTTACACAAATAAGGTGATGAAAATGGAAGTTGTCTGTTATAGCAATGTTACTCAATTTGTTGAATACCTTCAGAGGTATAGATCACAAATCATATCATGAGCATTCAACAAAAGATATTTTTAATGATTTACCAATGAACAATCCAATTCTTTCTCTAAAAAAGAAGCAAAACTGAAAACATCTGACACACCAAAGGATTTCATAGTTGTTGTGAATCATGCACTTTTCCAATTTCAGGGAACTATACAAAAAATGGAAAAAAAATTTCTTGAAAACTTGTATCAAGGCTTATTAAAAGACTACTAATTACACATGTAAAGTATTTTGCTAGAATTGCCATATTAATACAATATGGTTTAGAAACGGGTGAAAATAACAAAATGCTAATTTTAAATAGACATTCTTCATTAAATTACATGTTAAGAAATTACTTAACTTAAAGTTTAAATCTATACTTTTCAAGGTAGAGAATATTTAGCTCTCTAAAATTATTTTTTAAATTTCTTAAATATAATCAGCAAAGCTAGTCTTCCTTAAAAAGTCAATGAAATTTATTTTAAATTATGTAAAGTCTGACTTAATTTTTCAAAGAAAATAAGCATTTAAATACAGATCCCTTGAAAATATGTCATTTCTAATTTCCATCTCTAAGAAAGATCAAGAAACTACACACTTATTGATGTGCTGTATTTGATTTCTCATTCCAGAATATATACCTTTGTTTTATAAAGTGGAAGAAGGGTAATTTGTGTAAGGGAATATGGGCAAAAATTAGCATTCCTTTGACCAATTTGATAGAAATTATTTTTAGAAATAGAAGCATTTTAAGAAAATTATTTTAGGAAAGAGTTAATAGAAAAATCTGAGAATTGGGGATTTGATCCTTTTAAAACTAGGGTGACCATACTATTTATTAGTCCAAGTAGTAAATTGAGAATAAAGGGGTCATTTATGCCATTATTACCACAAATATATCAAGGATGTACTAAACAAACTAGAATATATCTGGTAAATTATCTTGAAATATTATATCCATAAAGCCTTTGAAAAAAACTTTGTATACCCCATATGTCTAGATTTTCTACTGGAAGTCTTCTGCCCTGACTATGGAGTTGGGATCTTTTGCTAAAATCTATTGAGTGAAAACTATGACAGAAGAATGATATTGTGTGCTTCACATGTTTTATATCAGATAATCTTTATAACAAGACTCCACTCATAGGTATGGAGTCTCTATTATTATTGTCTCTATTTTACCTGTGAGGAAAATGGAGCACAATGAGAAAAAAAAAAAATTCACGTGTACATAGCTATTTGATCCTAAATTTGTCAGTTAGCAGAGTTCTATGACTGTATTCTCTTTTGTACTCTACTCTGAGACTTCTACGTAGTGTCAGCAAATAAAGGATAAAATAAGGGAGCCTGATACTTTATTAATCTTCATTACAAAAAACTTATTTTACCAATTCATTCTTTTATTCAGATTGTCATATTATTCATTCTATTTAATTTATATACTAGGACCCTGTTAATAGACATGTGTTAGTACTTCAAAACTGCTTCAGTTTGTTTACTGCTGTCTAAGGCTAGTAGGTTTAGCCTTCAAGAATAATTAAGCCAAAAAAAGGAAATATAATATAATCAGGGTACACAGGTTTAGTTTTGACCTACCTCTTTGAATCACAAATTCAGGTATTGGTTCAGAAACAGATACAGAGCAATGAAAAGGAACAGAGAGCCCAGAATAAATCCACACTTACAGATGACTGATTTTCAATGAAGGAGCCAAGAGTGCATTGTGGGGAAAAGGCATTCTTTTCAATAAATGCTGCTAAGAAAACTGAATATTCATTTTTATAGAAGAATGAAATTAGATCCATATCTAAATGGATCACCATAGACAAAATTCAACTCAAAGTAGATTAAAGACTTAAATGTAAGACCTAAAGCTATAAAACAACTGGAAGAAAACTACTACTAGAAAAAACTTACAGGGAACACCTCAGAACATTGATACAGGCAAAGATTTTATAGTTAAGTCATCAAAAACAAAGGCAACACAAAAATAGACAAAGGAGACTGTATTAAACTAAAAAGCTTCTGCACAGTAAAAGAAACAATTAATGCAGTGAAGATACAATCTGTAGAACGGGATGAAATATTTGTAAATTATGCAAATTTACAAAGAGCAGATGTCTAGAAGGAATACACAAGAAACTCAACACAATAGCTAAATAAATAACTCCATTTAAAAGTGAAAAAAGAATCTGCATAAACTTTTCTTGAGAGAAGAGATACAAATAGCTAACGGTTATATGAAAAAAATGCTAAACATTATTAATTTTCAGGGAATTTAAATGAAAATCATCTTACTCCAATTAGAATGGCTATTATAAAAAATAATAACAAATACTGGAAAGGATATAGAGAAAAAGGAACATTTATATACTGTTGGGGAGACTATAAATTAGTACACCATTATGAAAAACAATATGGAGGTTTCTCAAAAAACTGAAAAGGGAACTACCATATGATACAGCAATCCCACTATAGGGTATTTACCCAAAGAAAATGAAGTTAGTATTGTCAAGGGAATACTTGTACCTTCATGTTTATTGCAGATCTATTCACAAAAGCCACAAAATGGAATCAACTTAAGTTTCCATCAATGGATGGATAAAGAAAATGTGATGAATACACAATGGAACACTATTCAATCATAAAAAGGAATTAAATCCTGTCAACTGCAGCAACATAGATGGAACTAAAAGTCATTATGTTAAGTGAAATAAGGCACAGATAGACAAATATATGTTCTCCTTTACATGTAGGAGCTAAAAATTTTAATCTTATGAAGGTAGAGAGTAAAATTCTTGTTACCACAGGCAAGGAAGGGTGAGGAGGGTGAAGAGAGATTGGTTAAAGTGTATAAACATACAATTAAATAAAAGGAATAAGTTCTAGTGTTCAATAGCACAATAAAGTGAACAAAGTTAAAAATAATTTACTGTATATTTCCAAGTAGCTAGAAAAAATTATTTACAATGTCCCCAACACAAAAGAAATGGTAAATATTTGAGGTGATGGATATCCTTAATACTCTTTGGATTATTACCCATGGTATGCATCAAAATATCACATGTACCTCATAAATATGAACAATTATTACCCATCAATTAAAATAAATAAGTAAAACATTTAGGTGATATGGTTTTGATTCTATGTATTTCTCAGCAGACCTATACCACATATGACTTCAATTTTTCCAACAAATTCACACTATATGTCTAGTATCATTAAAATATTTTTACCTAACTCAACCATAAATAGTAAAAATGAGTCTTAAACACTCTGCTCAATATTACAGAAGAGCTGCTGTGTGTTTTGGACTCATAAAATGCTGTTGTTCACAATTCTTAGTATTTTGATTGCCAGGAGCCCAAAATCTCAGGGCAACAATTTAAGATACAAAAACCAACTCTATCAGATTAGAACTAATATCCTTTTTATAATAACATCTCTGGAAAACATTTATGAAGAATATCATCTAGGTTGAGTTTCTGATGTACTTATACAGTTGTTAATAACCACCTGTGAAAGGAGGGTTATCTCTTGAAATTAACTAAATAATTTTAATACAATTAGATTTTCTAAGTTATTTAGCAAGTTTTTCTATGCTTTGTCATTGATATTTACCTTAAAAATGTGAATAGAGATCCTGAACAGTTATACATACATTTAGCAAGTGTATATAAAAAGCAAAAGGTGGTTAAGTTATATTAGTTCTTCCAAATCTGAACTCTATATCCTTCTAAGTCATTAACTATCTCTGACTGAATTTTTCAAAGAAATATAGTGTGCATTTCCACCAATAGATCTCTGTCTCTCTACGCTGCCCTCCCTCCCTTTCATACGCACACACAAATTAGTATTTGAAAAACTCACTTTACTATATAAACTCTTTCATAGTCTGAAATACACTTAACTTTTTCCTAAGATAAAACATGAGGTGCCAAAACTTCAGTCATTACCAAAAATTAAACTACAGTGTGATAAAAAAAAAATGAACCCATAATCTTTTATGAGAAAGACTTATGGTGAAAGTAAAAGAGTGGCTTATCCATGTCTTTGAAATTTTGCTCCCCACATTTGATCCAAACCAGTTATCAGAAAGTTGTTCAAGATTAATTTAATAGAGGTAATGTCCCCCCATGCTATTTTACTTTACTGAAATTTTATGAGTGATAAAACAATTGCCATTTACTGACAGATTAGTCTTCCCCAAACACTACAAAACTATGTACTTTCCTTTCTTAAGAATGTGTTTCCCTGCTTCTTACTGCATATGCATTAAATCCAAACTCCTTAAAACTGTTACCTACAGACTACATTTTTTATTTGTTCCCAATATTCACACTAAACACCATCGCCTTATGCCTTTCCATAAACTATATTAGAAAAATCAGGGAACGT
This sequence comes from Arctocebus calabarensis, assembly GCA_963573935.1. NCBI lineage: Eukaryota > Metazoa > Chordata > Mammalia > Primates > Lorisidae > Arctocebus > Arctocebus calabarensis. The sequence continues at coordinate 5,367 of CAUYON010035439.1, forward strand.
ACTCATGGCCTGCCTTCACCTATGATAGGCCACAAATACCCTTTCCTGTAGGCACTTGTTTGGTTGGTACACAAACATTATAGGAGTCACACACTCCAACTAACCAGGGGTTTGGCCCTGACTCCCTGCCTTCCTGTGAGATGGCCTAGACCACATGTATATTTCAAGAACTCCTTTGAGGACAAAGAATGGAAAGAAGGAAATTCCTTTTCCCTACATAAACTATGAATCTTTAAAGCTCAAGATATCAAACTTAAATCAATAAGCAGCATGCAAAGAAAAGCTTGCCACAGAAATGCTTCTACCATCCTTTCTCAAGTCACATCAAAAGATCCACCTGCTACTATGGCCTAGTTTTTCTTTTTCTCTGAGAGAGGCATGATGTCCTTGAATGACCTCAAAAGGAAGCATACATGGGCAACAATGACTCTTTTTCCCTTTAAGACAAATGAAAAAATGCCATCACAGTAAGTGAAATTTTCACTGAAGGTAGTTCCCTTTCATTCATTCATTCATTCAAGGAATATTCAGTACCTCCAATTGTTATGCCTTGCTCGAGGACTTTAGGATATACACAAAGACTGGGCAGATAAGGCAACAAGCACTATTTATTGATGCTATTTATTCTAAACTTACTGTAGTAAAGGGGAGTCAAGCTGTTGTAGTAAAGGCTGTTGGCCTGAAGTCCCCATAGATGGGCCAACCAGCAGTAGTCAGTCATGTGACTGGTTAGGGGTATGTTTTTGGCTCTTTCTGGTTGGTTCTACATTGAAGTAGGGATAAAAATTAGGAAAAATTATTATTCAAGTCCTGGCCATGTATGGCTGATTATTACAGAAGCTACTGTTTAGCTTTCTAGATTGTCACTAGATACAGCAACTTACTTCCTAAAACTCTGACTTACAGCAGGTTGGTTTCCTGGGTTACTCATTGTAGATGAGAAGGTTGGTTTTTTGTGAAGATTGTTGTAGTTTTGAGGTCAAAGTTTAATTTCTGTGCTATGATCTAGCCATTGTCTGCATGTTCAATCCCCGAAGTGAAGAACAAAAAACTCTGCAGTTGTAGAGTGTACATATTATAAGAGATCTTACATTGATCCTCCCTTTTGAAATATTTTTTACACGTCTCTTTTATACAATCAGTAAATGACATAAAGTCCTTTTCTTTAATTATTGCCATTTCAGAACTTAGAACTTTATTAAGTCTGTATATATCATTAAAATATTAATTCACTTATTTAAAAATATGTATTGATAACTTACTATGTGTCAGGAAGCAGTATAGCCAGTGAAGACTTAGTAGTGAGCAAAGTCCTGCCTTTATTGAGCTTATATCTGATTAGAGACACCAATAAAAATCATAATTATTTTGGCTTGTTAGAAGGTGATAAATGCTATGTACCAAAAAAAAAAAAACCAAAATAAGAGGAATGAAGAGTTTCAAAGATAAGGGTTTGCAATTATAAATAAGGTAGTCAGGGTTGACCTTGAACAGGAAAAGACATTTGAACAAAGACAGGAAGGGAGTGAAGGTAACAGCCTTGTGGATGTCAAAGGATTGAGAACCGTCTGCACAGGGGACAGCCAGAACGATGTCGGTCTCTAAGTGAGAACCTTCCTGATGTTTGTGCAAAACAGCAAGAGAGGCTGGGTGGCAGGATGGAGTGAGTGCAGGGGAAAATAATAGGAGAGGAAAAACAAGAGAGAACTAGGGAGTAGATTATACATGTCCTTAAGGCCTTTGGATTTTTACCAAAGATGAAATGGGGAGCCACTACAGTTTGAGAAGTGACATGATAAGATTCACAATCACCTCTCTTATCTGCCATATGGAGAAAAGAAGAGGGGCAAGGACAGGGAGATGGGTAGGAGGCCAGTTAAGGATGCTTTTGCAGAAATCTAAGGGAAGTGTGATGCCATCAAGGTAAGTGAAAACGATCATTTTTTGATGATCATAGTAGCTGTGAAAGTGAAAAGACATGGCCAGTTCCTAGGCATAGGCTCTAGTCAATGTCTGCCAAATGATTAAATTATCAAATAAAACCTCTGGAGAATTATCAAAAAAACAGATGACAGAAAGCATAAGTGAAATAGCTCCCAGTCTTAAACGTGCCAAACTTCCATTCTTGAACAATTTTATAATAATGGTATCTTTGATAACTATGTTTGTGTTCTGAGATCATATTGGGAAAGAATCCTAATTTTTAATGCACAACAGGAGAATCCATTCAAAAACATTATTTCACATGTTGAGAATAAATCCTGTACTGATAAAAATTACAGTAGTGAAGGTGGAATAGTGCTAAGAGAACTAGAGATTAGATTGTACATGTCCTTATAACAGATCCTTCAAAGGCCTTTGGATTTTTACCAAAGATGAAATGGGGAGCCACCATTTGGGGAGCCAAACATGAAATGGGGAGCCACGTATTACAATAACACCTTAAGGGTCCTTTAATAACTGAAAGTAACACCTTCCCTCTCCCAGAAAATCTCTGAAAAGAAGATAAATGCTTTGGGCTTTTGGAGAAAATCACTGTGGTGAATCAAATAACTTAAACAACCCTAATGATTAGTCTCAACTCACAGATAGGAAAATAAGGCTTGAGATTGTGAACATTTCTAGAACAGATCATAACTACTTCAGGACCAGACCAGACCAGATTCCCTAGACTCCGAGTCTGGTGTTATTTAAACAGTGTTATTTGGGGCCACTTTCTCAGCAGTGGCCCAAAATTCATGATAAAGGATTTCCTTCCACTGAAGTCAAATTTTTAAAATTTTTAATTCAATGGAAAATCCTTCCTCTCTTGAAGCCTTACCAAGCTTTGACAGAAAGTGTTAAGCCAGTCACCAATTCTTTCTCCATTTCACCTACATTAACTCTTTACCTTCACTCCAGTCTCTTTGTCTGGGTTCTAGTCCTCAGGGAAGCTGAGCTTCCATTAATCTACTTCTTTCTACTAGGTATTTCCTTTTGATACTTATTGTGTAGTTTTTAGTATAATAATCTTATTGGAGGGATGTCTTTATGTGAGTTCCTAAGGACAGTCATGGTATGTTCACTCGACAAATATTTGTTAAGCATATAATATGCCAGGCACTGAGCCAGGAACTGGAAAAAAAGGTTAAATAGGAAACAACATCTGCCTGGAAGAAACTCCCAGTCTGGTGGCTGTTAGCATATCCATTGCTATATCCCTGACACGCCTGTGTGTATCGTGGGGCTGGGGGTAAGATTGGAGGGAGGGTGTGCAGCAGCTAATGTCCTGTTTGCCATGTGTTAGGTACATTATGTATCAATGCTAAATTTCACAACCTTCAAAAACCTTCATTTCCCTAATGACAGGTATGAGAATTAAATAAAGTAGATTGCTAATCAAAACCAAAACTGAGATTCAAAGTCAAGTCTGACTCTAAAAATCAAAGAATTTTCCGCTAATTAGGCCTAATAGGTACTTAATAGGCACCTGTGGCTCAGTGAGTAGGGCACCAGCCCCATGTGCCGGAGGTGGCGGGTTCAAACCCAGCCCCGGCCAAAAACTGCAAAAGAAAAAAAAAAAAACTAAAAATATGATCAAAAATACTTTTTTGCTGATTCACTATTTACTCATCGAAGAATTGAAGTTTCTTCTCAATTCTCCACTTTATTCATGTCACCTTTTAATTTGTTACTCCTTTACTCAATGTGATCTCTGCTGCCTTCCATCTCTGTCCAGCAGTTGGATAGTCAGAAATGAAATCACAAGTCTACTTCAATGTTAACCTGAGCATACATATTTAGAAAGATTAAATAAAAGTAAAATGAAAATAGTTAACTAAACATCAGTGTTGAAGAACGTTCTACTTCTCAAAAATATTAATATATGGCAACCTCTGTGATGCAAGGAAATGTACTAGACCCTATATTAACAATTAAAAAAAAATCAAAGGTACATAAAAAGCTTATGTAACCCCCAATAGTAAAGTAATTCATATCAGGCTATTTGAGTTTGGCCCACATGGAGCTGGGAAATAACAAGGGAATCACAGAGGTGATATGATCCAAGGGGCAATTGGAAGGCTAGCCTAGGGCAAGCCGAAGAAAAACCCAAACTCGGCACCCAAGGTACACTGGCTCCTTAATCATCAGCAAAGACATCACACTGAATGTCTTGCCCATCCTGTGATGAGGGAAGTTGCTTGTCTTCATTTTACAAATGTAGGTTGAGTCATAAGATAAGGCATAAGCCCCATTTACAAAGTTATGACCAAGATTAGCTCAATGACTTCTAGAGCTGTTTTCTTCTGGATCACATAGCCTCGCTGGATAGTTTTATTAAACTAATTATTATCGTTCCAGCTCTTCATGTTGCCTGACTTCAGATTTTAAGTATAGATAAACTTTAATAATAGGAGTAAATGGTTTTAATAACCAAAAGCTAACCCTTGGAGTATTGTACTAGCAAAAGAATGCTTCACAACGTCCTCATCTGTGAGGACGTAGGAAAAATTTCAATGTATACTACTCTTTAGAACCCTCTGTACCATTTTCCAGAGTTCAGTGTTGACCACAGATGGCTTAAACAGATGTTACCGGTTGAGATCCATGAACAGCACTGTACCTTCCATAGTTTTTCTTCACAAGAACCACCATGTGAACTAACTTCACTGTCAAAGTGAGTGTGTGCTTAGTGGCAGCCATTGAAACTCATAAATAAATGTAAAACGAGGATCTTAAAACCTAATTCATATCACAAAACATAAAAATAAAAATACCCCTAATCTTCAGATAGATCATTTTATGAGTATTAGAATAAAAATATCTCTTAAAGAAATACTAAGGTGGTGTTTGTGTCCATGAGTAGAATCTGTACTATCTCGTATAGAGACAGTTAGCACTCAAATGTATGGGGATTTGTATGTAAAATTTTCAGTGGAAATAGTATTTACCATTCCTAAACTGAAAAGAAATTCTATCCTATTGTACATTTTTATCCTAAAATATCTTTAAGAAATCTTTCCTTCATAAAAAGTATCCAGGGTACTCAGACCTACTATGAAGCTAATTTATAGCTGTTGTATGAAGGGTTTAACCCAACTATAACACAAGAATACGGGGAAAGGGACAAGGGTATGAAGGGGAGGGGGAGGTTGGGGTGGAGGGAGGGTAATTGGTGGGGATACACCTACGGTGCATCTTAGAAGAGTATAGGCGAACCTTACTAAATGCAGAATACAAATGTCTTCACATAATAACTGAGAAAATGCCAGGAAGGCTATGTTAATCAGTTTGATGAAAATAGTTAAGATTGTATATGAAACCAGCACATTGTACCCCTTGATTGCACTATTGTACACAGCTATGATTTAATAATAAAGACAATAAAATT
>CAUYON010035440.1:0-42616 GCA_963573935.1 Arctocebus calabarensis
AATATTAAATCAAAAAATTAAAAAACTAAATATTAGGGTACTGGTGAAACCTATCCGTTACTTTTGTAATTTCTTCATCTCACTTCCTTTCCATTCAGCAAGGTGACATGATCCTTGGGATTTTGATAATTTATGAAAAATAATCACACATGGATAAAAATCCCTGTAAGGATTCATTTTGCTCTCCGGCTCATGTGCAAATCTCTGTAGTTTGATGTTTAAGCTTCTGTCCCAGCACCGCCCATGGCTGTCTGCACTTTCATGCTGTGGTCTGACTAATGGTGCAGCTCTTGGAGGCCCAACACACCATCTTTCCCATTCCAGGCGACATCTACTACTCTCCCCAGTAAGGAAAAAAAAATAATCATGGTGTATGATTTACAAAATCACTTGCCGGGCGTTGTGACGGGCGCCTGTAGTCCCAGCAAGAGAATCGCCTAAGCCCAGGAGTTGGAGGTTGCTGTGAGCTGTGTGACGCCACGGCACTCTACCGAGGGCGATCAAGTCAGACTCTGTCTCTATAAAAAATAAAAAAAAAGAAGAATCATGATTTACAAAATCACAAAGCTGTAGCATTTGCATATTTAGTGGTTCTTAGACTCTGATTCCTGAGTAACTTAGAGGGGAGTCTTAAAGCATTTTTGATCATACCCAGCTGCTTATAGCAGGGATGACACAGGGTAGCTGTTCTATACCCTAACATTTTGACAGTGGTGAGCAAAAATCTCCTTTGATTCCATCTGTAAAATGGGAATGACAAGAGCACCTGGGAACATTAGAGCTCATGGACTCACAGGCATTACATAGAAGAGTGTCCAGCACACACAGTCCAGCTGGCTGCCAGTACCTGGGTGATATACTCCTGATCAACCCACCTCACTGCAGAGCTGAGCCCATGGTTAGAAGCGAAAGTGCTCAGTGTGTAGAGCCTCGTAAGGGGCCAAATATCAGGCTCGTTCCTGGCGCTCCTGATGTGATTCTTCCATGCCTAAGTACAGGGATATTAAGGGGACTTTCTGCCCCTGGTGGGATCAGGGGATCAGTCTCACGTTGTCAAAAAGCTGCATGTGATTCTACGCTCCCCACAGCCAGTGTCGGGAAGGGAAAGGCGCTTTCCCCCAGGAACTCAACTGGCCCCTAAGAGCCCTGGCTGATCCAGAGCTGAAGCCATTCCACACGGTGAGGAAGGCGATGGCAGTCGCACAGGTTGGGATGTGCTCTGCAGCTTTATGAAGTGCATATTAGCGGCCATTACTAGTATCATTGTCAGGAAATTGGCTCTGTGGGGTTTAAGAAAATCTCTATGAAGCGGCCTTGAGGTAAGTAGCAGGCGAAGAGAGGATCCTCCAGTCCTGGTCAGAGACAAGGAAATAATGAGCTGCCTTTTCCTCCTCCTGCTGTTCGCACAGCCCTCGCGGTAACGCAGTCTCAAGCAATTTGCCTGAGAGTGACAGTAGGAAGGTTGTAACTCAAACAGCGTGATGGGGCCCAGACGAGGACAAGGCAGGGTGTAAGATGTAAGGAGGTGCTTGTTCTTTGCAAGTGCCTCACCCCAGGCCCAGCCCTGGAAGTTAGTCCAGATGACGTAGAAGGTCTAGAAAAGGAGTGTGATGGCATTCCAGATGTTGTTTCAGCTAAACATGCTTAAATTATACTCTCTTTTAAAAAGCTCTGTCTATAGTCAGCATATTGTGCCCCATGATTGCATCAATGTACACAATTATGATTTAATGGAATTATTTAAAAAAGGCTCTGTCTATAATCAATTATCCGTGACTTAGTCATTGACTAGTTAGTTCAGAGCTGAAAAGCCTCTAGAGATAATTAGACATAATTTACTGATCAACACCGGACCTTCGTGGGGTTTCAGGCAGAGTAAGGGGCTGAAATAACAAGGGCACCTTGAACTAAAGACGTGCTATTGTTAATTTTGTTCTCTTTCCTACCCAAGGCAATGGTCTTTGGTAATATGATGAAGAAAGCGACTAACGTTCTTGCACCTCCTATGTCTTAGGCGTTTGGTGGAGTATCCCTGAGTCTTCACCTCTGTGAGACAAATCCCCTAATTATTGATATTTTAGAGAAGAGCAAACTGAAGTTCAAAAAGGCTGAGAAATTTACCCAAGATTATATAATTCAGATGTGGCATAGATGGTCAGGATTGGAGACCAAGTTTACTTCCTAAGTGCTTTATCTCTGTGTATTGTTAACTTCATACCTGCACTGGCAAAAAACACATGCTGGATGGTTTTCAGTAGAGACATTTCTTTTATACTGGGACCTACTGCAGACTCACTGGGCTATTTCCACCAGGACCAGAGGGCCCTGTGGTTCTATTGACCGGGAGTGACTATGGATAGCTGACAGTCATGAATTCCATTAAAGGCGATCATTATTCTGTGAGGGGTTTCTAAAGGCCGTGGATGGAAAGAGCAATTCTACTTCTACTCTATTTTAACATAAGGGAATCCAGAAGAAAACAGCTCTTGTCCACTGTGCCCATTGATAGAGTTCCATCACCTGGAACAGGGCTTATCACAGCAGGTGCTCAATAAATACACTTAATTATTAAATAAATGCAAAAAGCACTTTGTTTTTAGCTGCCAGCAATAGAACACTTACGCAACAGCAGCCCAGAGCAGTAAGATTTGCGTTTCTCCCATAACAAGGAAAATGGAGGTGGGTGTTTCCCATAATTGGTTTAGTGCTGCAACAATGTCAGGGCCTTACTTTCCACAATTCAATTGGCCTTTTCCTTTCAGTCTTAAAATGATGGCTTCAGCTTCAGCAATCATGTGCACATTCAAGACAGGAAGGAAGTGGGACAAAAGGCACCAGCAACAGCTGTAAGTCTCTGATGCATCAAAAACACAAAAGCGTTCCCCAAAGCTGCGTGATTTCCCCCAGCAGTTTCACTTTATGTCTCGGGAGCACTCCTAGTGCTGGGTAGATCTGGGAATGAGATATTTAGCTTTGGACCCTCTAACCTCTACATTAGAGTCAAAGAGTGGAGAAAGGGATTTATCATGGGTTTCTATCAAAAACATTTAAGTCAACTATATAATTGTTCAGCTTCACTGTGGTATATGAGAAACTTAGATTGGTCATAAGGAATCCCGGGATTTCTTTCTGGCGACACTGAAGGAAACACATTGACTGGCCTCAGTTTTATCATCTGCAGAAAGGACACATTCAGAGCCTATAATTATTTCACTCGTGGTGGTCACGGCCCACTGTGGGGCTGATAGAACCTTTTTCTGAGAGACTCTGTGGACACCAGCTAGCCGGACCTTCTAGATTAGAGGTTCTCACCCTTCCTAATGCTGTGACCTTTTAATACAGTTCCGCATATTGTGGCGACCCCCAATTATTTTCATGAATTTTGTTTTTTTTTTTGACACTTAGTCTCAAGCTGGATAGAGTGCTGTGGCATCACAGCTCACAGCAACCTCCAATTCCTGGGCTCAAGCGAGACTCCTGCCTCTGCCTCCCTCCCAAGTAGCTGGGACTACAGGCGCCTGCCACAACACCCGGCCATTTTTTGGTTGCAGCCGTCATTGTTGTTTGGTGAGCCCAGGCTGGATTCGAACCCACCAGCTCAGGTATTCGTGGCTGGCACCTTAGCCCGTTGAGCCACAGGCACCAAGCCTCATAAAATTATTTACGTTGTTACTTCATAACTATAACTTTGCTACTGTTATGAATTGTAATGTAAATATCTGGTATGCAGGAAGCCCCCCAAAGGAATCGTAATCCACAGGTTGAGAACTGCTGTTCTAGATGGTATAATGGATACCTTTGGATGGATTAAGGCTCCAAAATTGTTTCCTTATGGAAACAGGCTTTCTTGTAACCTCAGAGCATGAGTGAAAAGGTTGCCATGTCCAGGGGAGAGTGAGGGGAGTGACCATTCTTTGTTCCCCCAAAGTCCATGACAACATCATGTGAGCTTCTCTGGCGAGCCACACCCCCTCCTCCAGAGGTAGTTGGTGGGTTGAGAAGTGACCGGTGAAAGGCAGCAGGTGCCCAGACCACAGAGAGAACTTAAAGGACAGGTGAGGAGGTAGGACCTCCAGGAGAACATAAGAGGGTGGTCTTCATGCCAACCCACCAATCAATCCTTCACTTTTCCTTCCTTGTATCCAGAAACGGAGTGTTACGAGGGTTGGGACACTGAGTCCATTTACTGTGAAGTTTTGTTGTTTTTTTTTTTTTTTGAGCATTTAAAACATATTTATTGGAACAAAAATATAAGCAGAAGACTCAAAAGACAATTGTGACAATACTTAATATTTGAAATGCAGTTATTCTTAATCCATCTACTTAATTTGTATTCATGATTTATGAAATGTTCCATTTCTTTTCTGCCATGCATTGAACCAAGCAGAAAACATTTTAGCTTTGGGCACAAAGTGATTTTCTCTAAAGGTTTTTGTGTTCTGGATGAACTATGGCGATATGGCAGTGCCCAGATTTATCACAGGGCAGATCCTAAAGAAGCCTTGGGCATCTTTAATTGAAAATGCAGGAGCAAAGAAATAGGAGCAGGGGTTCTGCTGCAGAAACCTTAGTGAATGTAAAGCTACGAGGACCCTTACTAATGTACAATACAGAGAAATGATTCCAATATCCATATGGAGGAAAATGTCTACTTGGCCTAAACGTGACCTCACTCAATGGATGGATGAAGGTGCAGTGTTGGTTAGCTGATTAGAGCTCTTCATTGCTCAAACTCACAGTCCAGAAGCCAGTTCTGAAGACGGTAGAATTGCTACATTGATGAACAGATTCTTTGCTAACCCAGGTGCCAATCTTTGCTCTTCCCCATGTCCTGCTGATGGCAGCCAGAGGGGAACCTAGGAGAGACCAGGACACAGGTTGCATGTTTGAATCTCTCAGCACACTCTCTGAGATTCTGTTGGAGATACTCACAACAGCGGACGTGCCTCAGGTCATCAGAAATGAGGAGCTATTCATTGCCTGTGTCAACGTCCAAGGTCATATCCACTTGGAACTTCAGCGTCTGGGTTCTGGTGTAGAATTGCACTCAGCTGGGGGCCTAGGTCCTTGATTATGGAAGCCATCTTCCCCTATTGGTAAATGGACCTGATGCCTTTCTTCTGAGCAACCACAGAAGAGAAGGGGCAAGGGACACCTTTACCACTAGGTTCTGTTGGGAGTAAACAGACACGTTGGAGGCAGAAGACACAGCCACAACTTATGTACACGGGTTTTTAGAGATAAGACAGGCAGACGGGACCGCTGCTTCTTTCCATAGTTCACTGTTTCTCCTCCACTAGCTTCTCCTCTGCTTTCCACCTGCTTGCCTGACAGCTCGGTGGTGGAGGCAGCTCTGCTTATAAGGAGTTTTTGTTTGGAGGATCCTCCTCCCACCTTATCCACACCCTGGATCTTCCTTAATGCAGTAGGATTTCGACTGAATTAAGCCTTAGATTAAATTTTTATCAAAGACATAAGCAGATTTCCACAAACAAAGGAGATCAATGTAACATAGGTGTATTTAAAAAAATATGGACAAATAATCACCATATTATCTTTCTAAATTAGGTCTTGTACGTTACGGGTGTTTATGAGAAGATTTGAGATTAGGACTGAAACTGTTGGAACAAAATATTTGGCATCAAAATTAATCTTCATGAATGGAACTAATTTCAAATAGGTTTTGATCCTGAAAATAAAATCTCTTCTTGTTTTGATCAAGGAAATTAGTCAAATTTGCTCATTAGTCTTTCCTACGATCATGCTCACCAGACCACTCATCTATTCAAAAGGTCTCTTTCTCCCCAAATCGTAAAGATTGTTATTTAGAAGTTTGATTTAAAACCCCTAAAATTTCCAGATGAGATGGTGTGCACCTGTAATCCCAGCTACTTGGGAGGCTGAGATGGGAGGATCCCTGAGGACAGAAGGCCAGCCTGGACAACATGGCCAGACCCCATCTCAGAATGCACAGCAAAGTTTTCTAGCTCCACTATTTTTCTCATCACAGATTATGGTAGAATGATGTCTTCTATAACTAACCTGATTTCAGTATTAGAAAATCCAGTAAATTCACAAAGTTCAAAAAGACATTTCTCAAAAAATTTATAAGTCATTTATAAACACATGAAAAAGTGATTAACATCATTAGTCAACAAGGAAATGTGAAATAAGTCACCATGAGAAAACTCTACAAACCATCAGAATGACTAAAATTAAAATTACTGACAATACTGAGTGTTGGCAGGGGTGTGGAGCCTCTGGGATCCTCAGGGTTTGCTGGGGAATGTTACAAGGGAACGTTCAGTTTGCATGTGTCTTAAAAATGTAAACAATCCTAGATGATTCAGAAAATCTGCTTTTCGGTTTTATTCCAGGAAAGTGAAAATATATGTTCTTACAAAAGCTTGTACATAAATGTTCACAGCAGTTTGGTTTTCAATAGACAAAAGTCTGGAAACACCCCAAAAACAAACAAAACAAAACAAAACAAAAAAACCCGCCAACAAACTATTTCTTTCTGTCTTTCTTTTTTGGTTTTTAGAGCCAGAGTCTTACTTTATTGCCCTCGGTAGAGTGCTGTGGTGTCACAGCTCACAGCAACCCCCAACTTTTGAGCTTAAAAGATTCTCTTGCCTCAGCCTCCCGAATAGCTGGGAGTACAGGTGCCTGCCACAATGCCCGGCTGTTTTTTGTTGCAGTTTGGCTGGGACCAGGTTTGAACCTGCCACCCTCAGTATATGGGGCCATCGCCCTACTCACTGAGCTGCAGGCGCTGCATAAGAACATGGATAAATCTTAAAAAAAAAAAAAAAGTGTGGCAAAAGAAACCAGACACAAAATGATACCTTCTACAGTCATGCATGACTTAAGGATGGGGATAGGGTCTGAGGAACGCATCCTTACTCCACTTGGTCATGGTGGACCCCTCACTGAGTGAACTCACTGGAGCTGGATGGTATCGCCTACTGCACCACTTGGCTACATGGTACGGCTGATTATTACTGCACTACAGCCTGTGCAGCTTGTTACTCTACTGAACTGTAGGCAACTGTAACACAAAGGCAAGGATTTGTGTATCTAAACATAAAAAATGTACTGTAAAATACTGTGTTATAGTCTTACGGGATCACTATGGTAGATACAGTCCAGCATTGATTGAAATGTCCTTACATGGGTCATGACTGTACACAATTTTTTATGTGAAATTCTGTACAAGACAAGTTAAGTCAATAGTGGGGGCTCAGGGCTGTAAATGCAGGACTGAAGGGGCATGTGGGTATCTTGGATGACGCAAATAGTCCATCTCTTCATTTTCACTATGATGCAAATAGTCCATCCCGTTACATGAGTGTTCATATTTGTCAAAAATGGCATCAAACTGTATGCCTAGAAAGATGTGTGTTTGTCAAGTTTAAGTTTATCTCAATGAAGTTGATAAAAAGTGAAATAGTAGGACAAGTCACCCCCTCTTCATGGGCCTTCAAAGGACTGAGTATCTCTTCAATAACATTACATCCTTGCTGTTACCACCGGGTTTCACACTGTTGTTTCTCTTCACCCCTTCTCTTGGGAGTCCTTGGCATCCTACCATCTTTTGCATTTCCGCACGCTCCACCTGCCCCACCAGCCGTCCCCGGTGATGTCCAGCGTTGCCGTTAGACTCATGCCATTCATAACCTTTCACTGGGAGTTCTGATGCTCCTTACATCAGAGGAGATGGAGCCCAGAGAGACCCTGAAACCTGTAGTAAGTTTCCTAATCTTGATTTAGTTTTTTTCCACATAGAAAGACCCTTAAAAAAATTTTTTTTAATTATAAATTAATATGAGGGTACAGATGTTTAGGTTACAATGTTTTCAATTATAAGGTAAAGTTCAAGTTGTACTTGGCCCTTCACTCAGGGGGCTGAACACTCTCACATTAGGTAAGATCCCCCCAATCTCCCTTTCTCCTTGGCCCCCTCCCCTTGCTAGACTATATTTGTGGTTTTTCTTTTGTGGATGTATATCTGGTTTACATATTGGTATGAAGTAACTTGGATATTTTTTTCCATTCTTTTTTTTATTAAGTCATTTGTACATAGATCATGTATACATTTATGCCATTATGGGATTCAATGTGTTGATTATTTGTAGAATTTGGAGTGCTACTAATCAACATAGCCTTCACCTCATTTACCCAATTACAGTGTTAAGACATTTATGTTCTACACCTAATAGATCCAACTTGTACTTGCAATATGCTCCATAGGTGTGGTCCCCCTACTAACCCTCCACCTATGGACCCACCCTCCTCTCTTTTTCTCTCTCTCTCCTTCCCTCCTTCATCCTAGGCTATAGTTGTGTTACATTTTTCATAAGCAAATGTGAGTGATTATAAATTGGTTTCGCAGTAGTACTGAGTACACTGAATATTTTTTTCCATTCCTGAGATACTTACTAAGAAGAATATTTTCCAGCTTATCCATGTAAACATAAAAGAGGTAAAGTCTCCATTTCTTTATTGCTGCCATAGTATTCCATGGTATACATATACTACAATTTATTAATCCATTCATGGTTCAATGGGCACTTGGGCTTCTTCCATGACTTGGCAATTGTGAATTGAGCTGATTTTTTTTTTCCATTCTTGAGATACCTTACTAAGTAAAATGTGTTTCAACTCCATCCTTGTAAACACGAAAGATGTATAATCCCCATCTTTTCCTATCTCTGCATAGTACTCCATGGTGTACATATGCCACAGTTTGTTAATCCATTCATCTCGAAAAGCTAGAGCTTGTAAGTCCAGACCTGGGTTTGTAGCTTTTGAATTGGACATCCCTGGGCTCTCTCTCATAATGGGAAATTGTCTTAACCTCACTGGATGGTGGTTAGAAATAGCTGAGTTTTGTTGGGCACTTAAGGGAAAGATGAGTAGATGGTACACACTGTATGAGGACTAGTCAGAATTATGACGACCAACCTGGCACGCAGTGGGGGCTTCACAAATGCTATTCAGCACACTGCATCTCCCTAGGATCAAAGGCCCCATCAGTAGGTTTCCTGATCCCACAGTCAGCACACTTGGCCCTGCATACCCCTGTTTCTCATGGAAATGATGCAAATATTATCTTTAATTTCTTCTGCCCTTCCTCTCTTCTCTATCTGGACACAAAGTCCAATGGGATCTATCTGTTACCAGTGTCATTATTCTCTGAACTCAATGCCTGCTGTCCTAACATGAGTCTAGGCTTGACTATTCATCACTTTGCTGTATTATGATAGCCCTTCCAGTGGGTCTCCATGCCACCACCAGAAGGTGCTCTGTCAAACAAGAATCTGCTACTGCCCGGCATAAGGTCTTCTAAGATGCCTTCAAACTCGCTCATGTGAATCTTTGTGATCTCTCCACTATGTCTGCAGATTCCACCAGTCTAAGGCCACATTCCCTCCCATATTCTAAAGTGCAGCTCCCTCTTCTGTCTGCCTGAGCACCCACTTTCCCTCTGAGCACCCTCCTATCCACTTCCCACCTAGTCTCACCTGAAAAGGCATCACCTTTGGGCCACCTCCCCTGGCCCCATTGGATATTTTTGTTCCTTTGCTATGTGACCCCAGGTCATTCTAACACTTGGAAAAGGTCACCATATTTTATTTCATTGTTGTCTTGCCCTCTGTGAAGGCAGGAGCCACATCTGTCTTATTCACCACCACCCCTAGCTCCCAATGAATGATTCCAAAGTCCATGCCTTTTCCTGCTTGTTATATTCCATCTCCGGACAATGCAAAGTATATGCTATTTCTTTTTAATTATTAAAGCATTTTCAATTTGGACCCTAAAAATATGTCATCAAGTTTATCAGATCCAGCTGAGTGGTATTAATTTAATTGATTTAATGAGTTTGTTCAAGAACTCATTTGGCTTTTCTCCAGATAGTTATATAATTTTTGCCCTGATTTAATATAGAAAAATCACAGACCAAAAATACTTTCTTTTCTATCTGGTGATAAAACATAGTTTTAGCTAGAGCAAGACCTGACACCCAAGAAGAAATAAGCTAAGAAGAAGGTATCTCTTATTATATATATAAGGAATTATTATATTTAATAATTCCTATTAAAATTGGACTCCTATTGTCAAAATTCAGGAATATTCTGCACCAAAAAAATAGCAGTAGATACCTCTGGGGGTAGAATTGTGAGAAAAGGGAGGATTTCACATTTTCATGAAAAATATTTTAAGATGAAGAATTATTTTTAAAGTAAAATGTTTATGGCTAAGTTTATAATGTTCATAAATATTTTCTAAAATATTAAATGAAGAAAGGAGACAAAATTGTCAGTGCATACAAGAGGAAAATTCTATAATTATTTCAATATAATTACAGGGAAAAAAGGGTCTAGAAAAATTCCACATTGACCCTGACATAAAAATAAATATATAAAATCATAACTAGATGGAAAACATATTATCATATTATAGAATAGCCACAAAAAATAATCTATAGCAAATATCGCATCTAATGGCAAAACATTGAGAACTATCTTACTGACTCTGGAATTGAGACATAGCTGTCCAGTATCTCCACTGCTATTACACATTGTACTGAAGTCCCACCAATCTAATAATAAGACAAAAAAGAAATAAAATATTTAAGGAATAGAAAGAAAAGACGAAAGCTGTCATTTTTTTGTTTAATCAGATGGCATGATTCTACATACAGAAAAAAATATAAAATCACAGTAATTTTCCAAATCAATAAGTCAATTTAGTAAGGAAATTTAGATACAAAATAAAGGAGAACCTCTGCCATTGGACTGCCTTCCTATACTGACCACCTCCTTAAACTGAGCTAATTTCCGTAGACCAGACACACTCCACATCAGTACAATAGGCTTTGTTTCTTATGTTGACCGGTTTGTTACAATCCCTTGGGTGGTCAACTTACAGAGGTTCTACCGTATACATAAAAATTAATCATATTGATTAACCCAATTATAGACTCTTAGAAAGTGAAATTAAATAACATTACCATTTGTAATAGAATAAAAAGATAAAATAGTGGCTTGGCACCTGTAGATCAGCAGCTAGGGCGCCAGCCACATACACCGGAGCTGGTAGGTTCGAATCCAGCCTGGGCCTGCTAAACAACAATGACAACTACAACCAAAAAATAGCTGGGCATTGTGGCGGGCACCTGTAGTCCCAGCTACTAGGGAGGCTGAGACAAGAGAATCTTTTAAGCCCAAGAATTTGAGGTTGCTGTGAGCTGTGCCACCACGGCACTCTACCCAGGGTGACAAAGTGAGACTCTATCACCAAAAAAAAAAAAAAAAAAAAAAATGAAATAGTGAAGATTAAGCCTAATGAAAGATATTTAAGACTTCTACAAAGCATCATAAACTATCAGATATCTTTCAGGTAAATTATGAAAATATGTACAAAACTGGATATTCTACAGCTCATGGACTGAAGTCTTCCTAATATAAACAGGTTGACATAGCTTTAATAAGACTCCAATCAAAATCTTAGGAAATACTTGACAAACTGATTCTAAAATTTATGTGAAATTGCAAAGGGTGAGGAATAACCAAGAAAATCTTTAAGAAGAGGAGTTAATTTGGAAAAACCACTTCATCAGATGTAATAAAATGCTGTAGTCATTGTATCAGTGTTCAGTGTGGGTGCAAGGGTGGCTAAAGACCAATAAAACACAACAGAACATCCAGAAACAGGTCTGTCTACATACAGACACCTGACTTACATCAAAAGTGGCCCTGCAGTGAGGTGGGGAAATGGTGCTGAGTTCATCAGATATTGTACAGGGAAAAAAGAAGATTAGTCGTGACCATTACCCCACATCATACACAAAAATTAGTTCCATGCGAATTTTAAAGCTATGTGCAAAAGGTAAAACACAGGACTTCTAGAAGAAGCATGTCTGGGTAAACAAAGATTTCTTAAGCAAGAAGAAAGCAAAGATTACTTAAGCAAGACAAAAAGCAGTAAACTCAAGCAAACATTGATAAATTAGGCTATATTAAAACTAAGAATGCTATTCACCCAAATACCACTCTAAGAACACAGAAAGGCATGTTATAGAGTTGTGGGAAGTATTTCCATATAATCAACAAAAGTCTCCTTTCCAGGACATATAAATAACGCTATAAATCCATAAGCAAAAGATGGTCAGGCCCATTAGAAAAATGGCCAAATTCTTAAAAAGGCACTTAAAAATTGGAGAGTGGAAGGAGGGAGGGAAGGGGGTGTTGTGGAGAGCAGACAGAGGGAAGGAAGGAGGGGTGGGGGAAGGGAAGAGCAGAGAGAGGGAAGAAGGGAGGGGGTATGGGGAGTCATGGTGTGTGACACACCTTTTGGGGGCAAGACGCGATTATAAGAGGGACTTTACTTAACAAATGCAATCAATGTAGCCTGGTTCTTTGTACCCTCAATGAATCCCCAACAATTAAAAAAAAAATGGAGAGTGGATGGGTGATGCTCAAAGAACTAACAAATACATCAAAATGCTTTCAACCTCATTAGTCATGGAAATACAAACAAAAACCACTGTGAAATTACTTTCATATCCACCAGAATGGCTCAACATTTGATAGCATGACAACTACCACCTATTTGTGAGCATTGTGAATAATTTAGATTCTCATACACAGCTGATGGGGAGCCCAACTAGTTCAACCTCTGTGGAAAACTATTTGCCATTATCTACTAAAACAGAATATAGTCAAACCCTCTGAGCCAGAAATTACTCATGAGCTCCCCCCATATGTTTCCCTGAATCTTACTAGCATGATTATTAACATTGCCCTGCATCAGAAACATTCTAAATGCTTATCATCTGTAGAATGGGTAAAGACAGTTTAGTATATTCATACCAAACATACTGCATAAAATAAAAATGAATGTAGCAAATCAACACTCATAAATCTGTAGCCTTTATATATACCAATAATAGTCAAGCTGAAAAGCAGACTTTTTTTTTTTCTTTGAGGCATAATCTCAAGCTGTCACCATAGAAAGAGTGCTGCGGCATCACAGCTCACAGCAACCTCAAACTCTCGGGCTCAAGTGATTCTCTTTTCTCAGCTTCCCAAGTAGCTGGGACTATAGGCACCCATCACAACACCCAGCTATTTTTTGGTTGTAGTTGTCATTATTTGGCAGGCCCGGGCTGGATTCAAATCCTATAGCTCCAGGGTATGTGGCTGGTGCCCTAGCCACTTGAGCTACAGGCGCTGAGCCAGTTCATGGGATTTTTACATTTTTTAAAATATGCATTTTCTTTTTGCCACCATTGAAAAGATGAGAGATTTTTGCCTAAACGTCTGAGTTTCTCATTTCTCTTGATGAGCCCCTAGCTCTGGCAGCATTGGGTCAGTGTATGGACAAAAGGATGATTCTTTGGAGCCAGGTGGTGGCTGTCCCCTTAGTTCACTGGAGATCCAACCACTCTTGCTTGAAACTGAGGCGGGTGTCCATTGATTTTTCTATATCACTGGGCTCATGTCATCTTTTGTTTTGCTTTGTTTTTTAAAAGAGGCAAAAGTATCTGGGACCATGGTTTTATCTCAAGAGAGAAAACAAAAGGCATGCTGGGAGGACAGTGTGTTCCTTACACATGCCCCCTCAGCACCCACTCACATCACCCACTCTCCTGCTACCACTGAGTCTGCAATTCCCAGCAAGACAGCCTCTGAACTAGGCCAGGCGGCTGCGGGTGGTCTCCAGCAATGATGAGGGCGGAGGGATGTGGGGAGTCTCTCCTTGTCTTATGCTCTTTGCTTTCAGAATTCTTTACACCTTGTAAATTACCAATGTCAAACCCAGAACCTGGCTGTCTCTGAAGGGAGCCTGTCTGCAAGTGCGTTTAAATAGAGGATGGAGCTTGACATAGCTGCTTTTATTGCAGGGCGTCCCTGGTGCAGGCTGCCTCCAAGCAAGAGAGAAAAGCACCTGCTTACAGGGTTAGGCTAGTTTAGGGCCACCCAGCAGATCTCAGTGTCTGTTATTCCTGGGCACATTTCATGAAGTTCCCATAACCTACAGGGCAGCCCCGATGGATTCAGGCTAGGGTGGTGATTCTGGTTGGGGCAAGTAGCTCACCCTGGATTTAGTCTCTCCCTGACTCTTATAATTTGAAGCTGGAAATTCACACAGCCTCAAGCACAATGCACGTTAAGAGGTCACCCTGTGTGATCTTGTGCCTGAGGCTGTCTTCTGATTTTGATGTTCCTGTCTTTCCTCCCTCTTGTCTGAAGACATTTAATCTCCTTGAGGGGCTGAGCTCTGGGCACACTTTCTCTTTCTCACACAATCTCCTTTGGCTGTTTCAATAGAAATGTGATGAGCTTGATTTAAAAAAAAATAAAGAAAGAACAAGTGTTTTGGGTGAAGGTGGAGGGTGGCAGTGTGTGTTTTTGCTTCAGACTCTGGGCCTGAGAATCACAACCTGAACTGACCGAAAGCCAAGTCCCACATGAAAAGAGATGGAACTAATTTGCTAAACAAACCAAACTGAACCTGGGTAGAAATTGTTTCACTGAATCTCAAGTCTAAAACCAATTATCATGAGCAGAGTTGAACCTGGGCTGAACCTATTTGTTTTCTAAAATTACAGAATATTCTCTGAATTAAACTTGAATGAACTTAAAGGTTAGAATTCCCAGTACTACCTCCAGGAGCCCATTGTCACGACCCCAAAGAAGTAGACTGTAGGGGTACAGGCCCAGGGAGGCACAAAGGACCGTGCAAATTTGGAGAAGCATTTCTTCTCAAAGAAAGGAAGAATTCTTTTATCTGTCATTGCCAAGAGTAAATTTGCAGTGGTACAGAGCAAAGAATCATGTGTTCAATTCAAAAGAACTTTTGAAGGCAACAAAACAAAATAAAACAAATAAAAACTGGGGAAGACAAGTTGACACATGTTAAATTCCTGATTAATTTGCCCACTCAGAAAGTGAATGTTTTTTCCAGTTGTTTACAAAGCCATCAATCATAGATAATTTAGTATGTCCAATACAGTAAATTGGCTTCTTAAAGTTGGTTGGTGTAAGTTTTCTTCAGAAAATGCTTAAAGTTTTTCTCTATATTTATCTATCCTCTATCTACCGATCATCTCTCCATCCATCCACCATCCATCATCTCTCTTGTTCCTTAGCATTAAATTTAAACAACTTTGCTCTGAAATTTAGTGCATCTGATAGCATCCACAGGCTCTGGAAATGTCCTTGTCTTTGTGAAGATATTTTATTCTGATGTCACTATGGAAGATTTCTAAACTGAGCTGCTAAAATCCTACTTCTTCAGACCTGCTGGAGGGTGGCGCTTAGATCCTGGACACCTGCTGAGAGCAGAACTTAGAGAGGTTTGGAACTAGCCAGATTCTTATTCCAGGGGCTCCACATGGTATCTACTCATCTAGTGAAACTTCAGAAGTCTTTGTGCATTTGAAATGCAGGTGAGCAAAAGGCTCCTTTAGTGCATCTCCAGCTCGCGGCCCTGTTCTGGGTTCCACTCCCCGTGCCCAGATCCACAGCTATGTCTGCAGCCCCTATGGAGCACCCTTGGTGCATTCCCCGCTGTAGCTCAGCTTGGCTGCGTCTGCACCTTTGTTGATGCAGGACTCTGACTTCCATTCCTCCCAGGCTCACCTGGTTTCCCTTGCATGCTCCTAGGAGGGCCCAGGTGTCCTTGGTTGATGTTGCCTCCCTTCATTTCCTTATCACTTGACTATTTACTCTGGCCCTCCAGGCAATCCACAATTTCCCTGTGACCATGTCTTGGTTTTCCTCCTTCTGTCTCCTTTCATCAGGAGTTGTGATCATTTGTGATGGGAAGCCTGGTGAACTCTGCAGCCAAACCCTGGCATGCAGCTTAACTCCTTTGTGCCTCAGCCTCCTCATCTGTCACACAGAACCTACCTTCTAGAAACCTTATGAAGATGAAATGAGCCAACACACAAGTGTTTGGAATAGGACAATTGATAAGTAGGAGTTAGTGTTATTACTATTCCTTGCCAAACCAGAGTAACTATTGCAAATCCACTGAGAAAAGGACAATTTCATTTTCCCTAGACTTGATTTTGTAATCACTGATATTTCAGGGATGTTCAGAATTTGCAAAATGAAAAATTAAAACTACGTATTTAATACATCCTAGGTACAATATTTTTGTATATTGCAAAAATGTAAAGTAAATCTTAATTTTATTACACAATGCATATTAAACAACCATTGCCAATTTGATGTAAATAATTGGCTGCTCAAAGGTCTCCTGAATGCCTCTTTGTTCCACTTCTTCATGGGCATATCTGCTTTTCCAGCCTCCCTTGCAGCTAAGACCATGAAACCATGTTCCAGCCAAAGGACATGGGGAGTGCACAGCTTTCAGGCCTGGCTGTCCAACTCTATGAACAGAGTTGACAACAGAGGAGTCCTGGGGATGAAGTACTCACAAGGTGGAAAGGGCTTGAATCCCTGAGTTACTATGTAGAGGAATACACTATGTGCTGTTATGCAAGAGAGAAATCAACTCTAATTGTGTGAAGCCACACACAAAAATTAGTAGTTTATTTGTTACAGCAGCAAGCTTTATCTTCACAAACATAGTGAGAGAAGAGGAGACAGGGAGAATATTAACTACAGATACCAATCAGGAGCTTGGAGGCAAAGTGAGGCTGGGAGGACTTGGCTAGGGTGTCAGGATGTGTTAGAGGCAAAGCAGGGAAAAACTGGGAAGAACGTCTGGATTGTTATTACTGAAAAGTTACTTTAAAAAATCGATATGGGCTATCACCCTGGATTACAGTCATTATACAAGAGCCATTTAATGTTTTTTCAAATCGTAATGGACCCAGCTGTGCTGAGGGAGTTTTTGTTTCCAGTGCTGTGGCATAGTCACAGTTGGCCTTGACAGCCTATATTTCTTGCCTCCTTCTCAGAACTGATGAATAATCATTGGGCACTAGAACATCCCTTGCCCCTTTGCCTATAGAGTCCTGCTTCCAACTAGCATAAAACAGAGCAATCACAAGTTTCTACGAAGAGGATGGCCCGTGCTTACTGCTGATGGAAACCATTTGTCCACACTGACGAAGTTCTGTGTAAAGCAGTCTTTTCTGGCCACTTGGGTGTAACCACCACTGTTTGCCATCTGATCCTCTATCATTACTGTTTAATATGTCCATGTATATCTTCTTTGCATCAACTACTTTTCAAATGTAGCCTGGCCCTAAAGAAAAATATTCATGAAATCACAGCTGGATGCATCAGATACATGTGATTCTAATGAACATTAAAATAAATATAAAGCTACTTAATAAGAAAAATCCTTCACCACTAAAATTTTTTCATGTGTATTGTCTCTTAGAAAACATTGCATTGAAATATGTAGAACATGAAGCTTTCTGAAAAACCATAAAGCTCTGTGTGTGACCCCTGGGGACTTTCAAAGCCAGAGCTATGGTCTTTCTAAGTCTAATCTTGGGAGCTAGGAGCAACTTTTTTTTGAAGACTGCATTAAACCAAACTTCCTATTTGGTTAGACATGGCTTCAGGGTCCCTGAACCAACTCATTGCTTAGTTCCTCCCTATGCTTGGACATTTTTCCCTAAAATCAGTCTCACTGCTGCCGGATGAAGTAGACCTTCCATGGTCCACTGGTGGAGGGACAGCATATCCTGGTTTGCCTGGGATAGGGCAGATGTAATACCTGGGATCATTAATACTGTTCTTATTCTCAAAAGTGACCCAGAGTGAGCAACATACTAAATTACTTTCTACCCTCAAGTAGCAAATCAGCTGCCCAAATCATAGCATCCCTTCAACATCTGAAACCTGAGACCCAACACTTCTGTAGTATTTGAACTCTGTTTCTCCTCTTGGTCCCCATGAATTGGCCTCTTCTTTTAAAGTTCACTATTTTGGTGAGTGAAACTCCTTTCCCCAAATCTGCCCAAGCCCAGACAGTGGAGGTCCCCCAGGAACTGCATTACCGCCTCCTTCCCTGCCTATCCTCAGCGTCTAATTGGACAAGCACCAGCTACATCTCCTCCTTATGCCTTCGATCTGGAGTCTTCTTCCCATCCCCATCAGCACTTTGGCTTACAACTCATCATCTCTTGCCTGCAATTTTTTAAACACTTGGGCCTTGTAGAGTCTGTTCTCTATGCTGAGGCCAGAGGGATCTCCCTATAAGCTCTTTACAACACAAATATGACCTTGGCACCAACCCTGGCTTAACATCCTCACCTGTAAGGTGAACCCCGAATGTCTCTGCATAATGTAGTAATTGCAACCATGGCCATGGTTTTCATCTCTTTGCCCACCTCCACCTGCTGCCCTTTGCAACAGGACCTTCATACTTCTCCCATCGAGACCTGAAGTCTGTTATCTATCCCTTGAACCTGGGCATTGAGACATATTTAGGTCAAGAGAATTGTGCCAGATTAGGCCTGGAGAAGTTAGGACTGTCTTAGCCTTCTTTTAGGACTCTGCCACTGCCTTAGGAACAAGTCCAGATTGGTCTGCTAGAGGATGCAACTCAGAGGGAGGGCCCAGTCCCCTCCCACCCCAGCCAGCCAGCCAACTGCCTGACACCCATCCTGGATCTGCCAGCTCTCAGCCAATGTCCAGCTGACTACAGATAAGTGAATAAGCCCAGATGACCCATAGACTTCTTGGTGAAATGAATGCTCACTGTTTTAAGCCATCAGTCTTTGTGATTTTTGTTATGTCATATTATGATGGCAATCAATGACAGTGGCACACAGGCAATATGGCACGCTGGTTTCCTACACTCTGACTCAGGCATCTCTCCAGTCCTATGGTTTCCAACTAGAGGCAGTTTGGGTTCCCAGGGGACAACTGGAAACGTCTGGAGGTGTCTATCAGTTGTCACAACAGCAAAGAGGCCAGGGATGCTGCCAGACACCCTGTGGTGCAATGAACAGCCCCCATCCCCCACACCCAAATACAAAAAATCGTCTCACCTAAAACGTCAGTGACACCAAAGTTGAGAAACTCTGTCCTTGTTGTTTTTGCTGCTCGATTGTGGGGACCATGTTTCAGGAGCACCACACACAGCAGTCCTCATGTGTTCTCTCTCATGCCCTCACTCTGAGGGCAAGACACTTTCTGTGCCTGGGAATTCCCACCCATCATCCTCTCCTCCTTCTACTCTGATACTGCCTCCTCCAGGAAGCCTTCCACATCCCTACTCCCTCGTCTATCCTGGGTGTCTATATGTCCTCTGTGAGTCCCATGACACTCATCTCTATGTTGCAATGACTTCTGTGTCTCCCAGCACTATACTACTCCTGTGGCTGTGACCTCTATACTCAGGGTACTAAGAAAGCAGATGGATAGATGGATGGGTATATAGATGATAGATAGATGGAGAGATAGATATGAGAGAGAACAGCCTCTATGGACTTAACCATTAATGAGATGAAGCAGTGTTGTTCGGAGAGATAGATATGAGAGAGAACAGCCTCTATGAACTTAACCATTAATGAGATGAAGCAGTGTTGTTCGGTACTAATGGGGACTCTGTGTTCCTTGAACTGGTGATTAAGGCCAAGGCTGAGTAAGAGGTTCTTTGGTGCATATTGTTTTAAAGTCTGCGAATGTAAGTAGCTGGGACCACCCTCTTCCCTCTAGGACTCGTACCTCCGTCAGGTTACAATGGGACAGATACTACCTACCCTCTCCTGGTCAAGAAGAGTAGGGCTTGAGGGATGAGAGAGATTATCTGATGGGAAGGGAGAATTCCTTAAGGGAAACCATGTCTGACCTTCAGCTCCCCAGGAGAGAGAAGAGAAAGTCCCTGAGAAGTAACTTTCCATGAAGCCATTGGAAGGAAGCCCCACAGATTCATTCCTACGTAGTCTTTGGGGCTGTCCAAAGTGTCACTCCCTCTAAGCCAGAGGCAGGTGACTGTTTCTAACATAAACGTTTGTTTGGGAGCCCCACACTAATATAAGGACAGGACACTGCTTGAAGATAGCACCAGTGAGAGTGGAAGGTGGTTTTGATCTGAGAAACTGCCTTCAAGTTTCCCATCACTGAGAAAGGAGGAAGGTGCTTCTGCTTGGACTTCAGAATTAGAGCCAAGAGATTAGGTGATTTGGGTGGAAGTGGTAGGGAGAGGATCATGCTTGCTGGAAACCATCACATTGTGAGGAGAGAGGGATGCACAGAATCTGGACTATGGCCACACACCAGGGTGGTTGTCATTGGAAATGGATGTGAAAATCCATCTTACCACGAGGTGAATGATGCTCCTTCTAGGGAAAGTCACAGGAGGAAAATGCATCTGATTTGAACCTGCTTGTCTCTGGCTTTACCAGTTCCTAAATCTCACCCTTGCCTGGACCTGGAATGGTTCCTTCTACCCTGACCTGTAAAGACTTGGCAGAGAAGTCTGGGACATCCATCCTGGTTGATTCTCTGAGAAATATTGCTTAGGAACATGAGAATAGAAAGAGGGTTCAGGAACACATGAACTCTCTTCAATGGCTGTATTAACACCTCCTAAATGGGAACTTTCTCATCACTACTTTCACTTGGAAGGGCCTCAAGCTTTGTTTACATCTTGGTTACCAACTCATTATACCTGGTAGTTTATCTCTATCTCTGTTCATCCCTTCCCCCTCTCTCTTCTTAGATCACATACTTTCCACTCAGTGGAAAGATGGCAGAAGATTCTGTAACTGATGT
The DNA here is from genome assembly GCA_963573935.1 of Arctocebus calabarensis. Classification (NCBI taxonomy): domain Eukaryota; kingdom Metazoa; phylum Chordata; class Mammalia; order Primates; family Lorisidae; genus Arctocebus; species Arctocebus calabarensis. The sequence goes on from CAUYON010035440.1 coordinate 20,721, forward strand.
AAAATGAGAATCAAGACTTTGTGGCAGGTTTTTATAAGAAAGAAACTTTAAAACCCTGAAAGTCTAACAATACTCCTTTTGAATATGTACAATCTCTAATTTATGGCTGTACACATACTTTTTGCCATTTTTCTCCTATGAATTTTAACTCTCTCATATCAGAGAACAGGGGCATATTACTAGGTGGGCACTACTTATCTACCACCATTAGTGAGATTTTCCGATGTGGGTCTGAATCACAGTGGGTAGGTGATACACTCAGATACATTTTAAATGCAATGAGTGAGGTGGTAGCTGCCTGCCTCATTTTAGCACCAATAGAGGTTTGATTCCTAAATCATCATACAAAACACTCACTAGTATTCTAGTGTCGGGCCTCAAACAAATATACAACAGCTTACATGCATTCTGTACATGATGTAGTATTGAATTGCCTGAATGTTTAGTTAGACGTTTTCAAGGGACTTATAGCATATAATTCATGCCTTAATGTAACTTCTGCCAATATCTTTTCTACTTCATATATAAATGTATTTTTGTAGGCACAGAACTAAAAGTCTAAAGAATAATTTCCATCACAGAAACGTAGAATTAGCAAGATTAGCCCTGCTAGGAACACAGGTGTATGCCTGCAATTTGGGATGCTGCCACCAGGTGGCACTTATTAAGAAACCCTTGGGCCACCGTGCGTGTTTTGCTTGATGTAGCTCAGACCATTTAGCAAATAATACCTCTAAAATCCAATTTGACTTAAGGAGTCCATCAAATACAAGGCATGCATTAACCTCAAATTCAAGTCGATTTTACCTGAAATATTACAGAAACCAAATGAAAGCTCTGATACTTTATACTTCACTGGATGTTTATCAATTTTAAAGACAAAACTGGCTCTATTTTGTTATTCATTCATTCAAAAAATCTTAATTTATTAAGCAACTGCTATGTACCAAGCCTTCCATTAAGTCAGGAATATAGAGATGAGTAAGACATGTCCGTAGTCTTGAATTCCTCCTAATCTATCACAGGTGTCCACACATAAATAACCAAGGGCTATAATGTTCTAAGTGAAATCACATTAACAACAACAACAAAAAGATTTAAAGTCTAAGGAAATGTAAAGATCACCTATAGTGAAAATTGCTCTTGCAAATCTCTAAAACTGAAGCTCTTTCAACCTTGTCTATAGTTTGTCTATTGTTTGACCTCCAAACTTGACTTTTGTTATTGTGATCTTTAAGGTTTTAGAAGTAACTGTTTATAATTTTCATTGCTTACTTTAATTACTGAGTATATGTTAAAGGAACCCCTGGTCCATGGATTCTTGTTTCTCTTGAAACTGTCAAAGAATTCTAATTTGCTAACCCATTTTTTTTTCTTTCCAACTGAAAATAGGAAATTTGGAGGAACTAGAATTAGAGGTGGGTCCCTTCCTTCTTAAACTCATTTCTTACTTTTATGACCAGGACATTAGCTCTACATCCATTCTTGCCATGTGCTTATATCTTTTCCTAACTGGACTAACAAAGCCATTTTGATGTGACGCTGAACATTATCCATAAGTTCAGGCCCTGAAACTGTATATTGTCCCCTGGGCTTGGTGGAAGTTCCATCCACCACCGTGGCATATTTTCATTTTCTTACATTAAGGTTCAGGGAAAATCCACCACAGAGTGAGGACACATACATCTCCTTACCCAAGTGAGTAGAATATTGTTGTGAACTGTTTATATATTTTTTTCCTAAGGAAAAAAGAGTCCTCCACTCCCCTGATAACAGAATCCTCTGTGTAACAACCAAGAGAGACAGGCCCCTCCATCCTCATCTGCTGTGACTACTTAGATAATACCTTTTCTTTCACAAACATTGATTGAGAGAGCTCAGTCGGCAAGGGGAATTGTTCCAGGAACTGGGGATCAGTGATGATCAAAAACAAAATAAGTCACACCAATGTACATAATTATGATTCAATAAAATTATTAAAAAAAAAAGGGACTCTAAGAATATATACCAAAATATTAACAATGGTCAAAAAAAAAAAAATAAGTCCTTGTAGAAGCAGACAGTGAGCAAATAAATGAGTAAAAAAATGTAAGTAGGGTTCAGTGGTACGTTCTAGGAAGACACATAAAGCAGAGATGGAAGATGGGACATGCCAGAGGTTGCACACTGCTGCTAAACCAGCAGAGATTCCAACCAAGTCCCAAAAGTAGTGAGGGAATGAGCTGAGTGTGCACCCAGCAGCTGGGGAGAGGCAGCAGGATGAGGTGTGGATGTGAGAGATGGCTGTGGGGGCTCCAGGAGTCACCCAGAAAGCCAATGTGACTGGAGAGAGAGTCACAGGAATGAGTTCAGGGCAGCAGGGGCTGAGCAGGAGTGTGGGCAGGCTTCAGGGGGCTCAGAGGCAATTGTGAGGAATTTAGCTTTACCTCCATGGCAGATGAGGAGCCCCTGGAAAGTTTCTGAGTGCAGAACTGATGTGATGTGACCCATATTTTAAAAGGATTCCTTTGACTCCTGGGTGGAAATCAGATTTGGGGGGGTGAGAGACAAGATCAAAAGCAACAGCACCAGGGAGAAGCTCATAAAAAATTCATTTTACTTTCTAACCTTGACCCACTTATCAAGTTCTAAATAATTAAACCTGGGAAGGACTCCAGGAGATATTCTTGAAATTAAGAATATAGCTAAAGGCATATTCCTGCTGATAAGTGAATTAGCACATGATGGCATAATTTTACAACACAATGGACTCAAAATTTGTCTTAAGAAACATATCCATTTGGCAGTTGAAGAAACTGAGGAACAAAAAGTTTATGTTCCAGGGAAATCTTGCCTTGTATTTTATTGTTTGCAATGTCAGAGCCAGGATTTAAATGCAGGTACTCTTTAGCGGTAGGTCATGCCTTTTTCAGGCAGCAGCAGTCAAGCCGGATGCTGTGGAGTCTGTACCTCCAAAATGGCATGTGCTCCCAGTTTGCTGCAGTCTCCACCTCTCCCTATTGTCTTTACTCATCCAAATTATCTCCTGGTTCTTATATCCTTCTGGGCTTGTGTTCTCTGGTCTAAATTTTCTCCAATATCCTTTACATAAATTCTATGTAGGTAGAGGTGGTGTGGGGAAGTTTCGTGGTTTCTTTCTGTCTAGGTCTGAGATGACAAAGAGGTTTCATATCTTGTGTCTGTGATCGAGGATGATATTGAGAAGGATGGTCATGCCTGAACATGATAGAACTTTGTGGTATATTTGACGGGTGATGTCTGCCATGTGTATGGTGCTAGGCTGAGTAGCTTATGTGATATGTTTTTGCTAATGTTGTTCTAGCCTAACCCAGGTTCTAGGGCAAGGATGGTTCACCTCTGACCCATTTTACCTCATTTTTCCAGGTTTTCATATTTCCCCAGGCGGCATTCTCAAGGCATGTTTGTTCTGATCTTGCCTATCAAAAAGAAAAATTATTGGGTAGCGCCTGTGGCTCAAAGGAGTAGGGTGCCGGCCCCATATATGGGAGGTGGTGGGTTCAAACCCATCCCTGGCCAAAAACTGCAAAAAAAAAAAAAAAATTATCTAAGAAGTTTATTGTGAAATTCTTTTCTAGGAATTGATATATATAGTCTCACCTAGAAATATATTCACTTTAACCAAAGATTGTAGGGAGAGATCAATGTTTAACCTAATGGCCTGAGGTCTTGTTGGAAGGATGCTTTTAGATAGAGAAGTAAGGTTTCAATGTTTCATATAAATCATCACTTATGGAGAAGGGGCCCATGAGAGTCTGTGAGTAAGTGTTGGCAAGTTTTTGTCTATAAAGGGCTGGATAATAAGCATACTCAGTTTTCAAGGCCATATGATTTCTCTCACAATCATTCAGCTCAGTGGTAGCCTTACAAAACCTGCCATTGATGGATTTTACATACTAAATAGGTGTGGTTGTGTGCCAATAAAATTGTATTTATTTGGATATTAAACTTTGAATTTTATTTTTATTTAATTATTTTTTATTTCAGATTGATATGAGGGTACAAGTGATTAGGTTACAATGTTTGTGTTTGTTGTAGGTGAGGCCCCTGTTGTAGTTGTGTCCATCCCCAGGAGGTGTGCCATATACCCTTACATCATGCCCATTAGGTGGGAGAACACTGATTAAACTTCAAATTTTATATAAATTTTATGTGTCAACTCTGTCATTGTAGCACAAAAGCAGACATAGACAATAATAAATATATGCACATACCCAATTTAGTCCCCAGCAGGCATGATTTGCTAAGCCCTGTTCTGGAAGATGAGTGACAGAGGAAAAGAGAAAGGCTTGGAAATGGGAACCATGTATTTGGGTCTCTGATGATATGTCAAAAGTCTGTGCTTTAATTCCCTTATCTGAAAAATGGGGATAAAAATAAAACATATTTCAATGGAACAGAATAGGCAGCCTAGAAATGTACCTCTCTTGTATGACTGGCTACTTGATTTGCAACAAAGGTGCCAGGAATATGCAATGAGGAAAAAAATAGTCTCTTCGATAAATGATGTTGGGAAAACTAAATATCCACATGTGGAAAAATGAAATTAGATCCTTATCTCACACTTTATATAAAAATCAACTCAAAGTGGATTAAAGACTTAAATGTAAAACTAGAAACTGCAAAACTACTAGAAGAAAACACAATGGAAACACTACATGGCATTGGTCTGGGTAATGTTATTTTTGGATTGATCCCGAAAACACAGGCAATAAGAGCAAAAATGGACCAATGGGATAAGAGCAAGGGAAACAACAGTATGAAGAGGCAGCCCTCTAGATGAGAGAAAATGTCTGTGAGCTATTCATTTTATATGGGGTTAATATTAAAATACATAAGAGATTTAAACACATCAATCTCAAGAAAACAAAAAATAGATTATAAAATGGGCAAGGGATCCGAGTGGATATTTCTAAAAAGAAGACTTATAAATGTTCAACAGATATATTTTTAAAATGTTCAACATTGGCAGACGGAGCATGGTGGCAGACGGGAAGGACGTTTAGCTCAGCTCTCCTGGAACAACAGGTGAGAATGAAGGGGCTAGATCCTTCCCTGTGTGGAATATTGGTCTGGAGTGGCTGTTCAGTGTGTGCAGTGAGGTGGTGGTTTGCTGGACTTAGAGTATAATCCACAGCTGCAGAGTCTGCCAGGAAAAGGTTCTGCCCGTGGCTGCATTGGCTGCGGTTGGCGGTGATGGCAACCAGCCCCCTACGGAGGATTGCAGTTCCCAGTTTGTGGGGAAACTAGGTATTGTGTGGAAAGATTGGTGAAGTGTAGACTCCTGAGTGGAATTAGGTGGCCAGAATGGGGTGCTGCCTCGTGTGGCACCACTGCAGATAGGTGGCAGGAGAGACACTTAGATGGGAAAGATCCCTGATAGGAAGATGCCATTGTTTTGGAATTTGGGAGATGGCAGTTGCCGCAGGCACCTTTCCGGGAGGGCCAGGCATAGCAATTTGAGTCTTAACCCACAGACAGTTGTCCTACACTTGGAACTGGCCCAGAACATCTCAGAATTCATGGGAACTGTTGCAGAGAGAATTTGGGGAACTTCCTTGCGAAGACTTTTTGAGATGGGTGGAATTAGCAGTTCAGCAGGGTCTAGGCACCAAACAGGTAATCAGGCAAACACCAAGAACACTTAAGCCAGGAGACAGGTATAAGCCTAGGAACCACTCACTGCGCCACCTCGTGTCCAGAAAGTATATTGCAACATAAATATATTCCTATTAAAGTTGATCCCTATGGCATATATGGCATATATAGTCATATATTTATATATTATATTGTTACCTTTTTTCCCCTCTTTCCTCATTCTTTTTGCTTTTTTCCATTTTTTCTTTCTTGTAGGGGTTATTGTTAAAAAAATTTAATTACTATTATTATTTTTGTTTGTTTTTCCCTGCTCCCCCCCCCACCTTTTATTTTGACTGAGTCTCATTATGTTGCCCTCAGTGGAGTGCTGTGGTGTTGCAGCTCACGGCAACCTCTAACTCTCTTGGGCTGAGTGGTTCTCTTGCCTCAGCCTCCCAGGTGGCTGGGGCTGCAGGTGCCCGCCACAGTACCTGGCTGTTTTTTGGTTGTGGTTGTCATTGGTGTTTGGTGGGCCCTGGGCCGGGTTTGAGCCCACCAGCTCTGGTGTGTGTGGATGGTGCCCTAGCCTCTGAGATATGGGCGCTGAGCCATCCTCTTCCTCTTATGGTTGCCGAGAGTCCTTACATTAGGCATTTGAGGTTTTTTTTTGTGTGTGTGTGTGTGTTTGTGTGTCTGATTTTTTTGTTTGTTTTGTTTCAATGTGCCTTGTGTTCTGCTGAAACCTCAGGGTAGATATTTTCCCTAAATCAATTTTTTCTTTTTTTCTGCAGTATTTGGCTGGGGCCAGGAATGAAACCACCACCTCTGGTATATGGGGCTGGCACCCTACTCCTTTGAGCCACAGGTGCCACCCCTTAAATCCAATTTTCACATGCAGGAGCAAAGGGGAGTGAGGGATGATAGCCCACTGAAGCCAGCTTTCAAGAGAAGATCCTGTCCAGAGGGAGAGATAAGGGCCAGAAAGAACCCAACAAAGCTGAAGGGTCGGAACTGAGCTGAGAGAAGAGGTTGATAATTGCACGTCTTCTCTGCTCAGGCAAGCTGCAACTCCAAGGAAACAAATTTCAAGTATAGAACCTACCCCAAAGAAGAAGTGTGTCCATCCCTTCCCCCAAGAGAGTTGCTTGTTTGCTTGTTGTGATATCTCTACTAGTGCAGATGAGGCATTAACTTCTCTCTGACTCTGGCAGGCCCAAATCCCTAGCACATTTGCTCATTGGAGGGAACTAGGCCACAGCCCCGTGGGGTTACCAATTCCTGGGTAGGTGCAAGGTAGGGAAGAAGGCACCAGCCTACCTGGACTATTTTGCTGGGCAGGCCTTTCTGATTCCACAGAGCACCAGAGTGAGTTACACTTGAGCTGCCAGTGGACCTCTTCTGCCTAGATGCTGAAAACCTTTTGAACTCTCCTACCTGATTGGTGTTTGTGTTGACTGGGATAATTGGTTTGGAACTCTTGACCTGGGCGGTTTACCCAGGGACCCAAAAAGGTTGTACCCTGGTTGTGTTGTTGGGGGAGTGTGGGATTCTCCTCTTCCAGTTGTCACATGTGGGGAGAGGGGCGGGGTGTCTTAGTGGCTTATATATCTCCACAGAAGATTTCAGCCCAAAGCCACTGATTCACTAGGATTGGACAGAAACTACCCGAACACAGAGCCATCTTGCGCCACCACACCAAGCAGGTCCCCAGAGTTTCAGGCTATAGTACTGAATGGGTCTTTGTAAAGCTCTAGGGGAAATGCTGGAATCACCAGTCCCAGTTCTTTGGTAAAGGGCTGATTTATTACAACTCTAGGAGCCCTCAATTCAATTTCACCTTACTAGCTTCTCTAGCCAAATAGTGAAAAATAATCATGGGACAGAATCAGCAGAAAAACTCTGGCAATATTTAGAGTAGATCAACTCCCCCAAGGAATGACAAAGGAGACACAACAGAAGATCCCATTCATAAACAAATGGCTGAAATATAAGAAATCGAATTCAGAATTTGGATTGCAAATAAGATTAACAGAATGGAGGTAAAGATGGAAGTAGAAATTCAAGGAGCAATTCAAAAGTTCTCTCAGGAATTCAATGAATTCAAAGACAAAATCACCAAAGATTTTGATACATTGAGGCAAGAACTTGCATTACTCAAAGATCTGAGAAGTACAGTAGAATCCCTCAGTAACAGAATGGAACAGGCAGAAGAAAGGATCTCTGAAATTGAAGACAAATTGAATGCTCCCAAATGCTCAAAGAGGAAGAGAAGTGGAGAGCAAAAATGGATCATTCCCCGAAAGAACTGTGGGACCCCTCCCAAAGAGCAAACATTCTCCTTATAGGAATCCCTGAAGGACAGAGGATGGTCTGAAAGGCACAGATACTCTACTCTAAGAGATAATTGAAAAGAACTTCCCAAGCATGGCAAGTGATACTAAAATTCAGATAACAGACAGTTGTGGAACCCCAGCATGACTCAACCCAAATAAAACATCTTCTAGACACATTGTAATTAACTTCACCAAAGTTAATATGAAGGAGAAAATCCTGCAAGCAGCCAGATGTAAGAAAATCATAACCTACAAGAGGAAAAAAATTAGAATGACTCCAAATCTCTCTGCTGAAACTTTTCAAGCCAGAAGAGGTTGATCATCAATCTTTAATATCCTAAAACAAAACAACTTTCAGCCCAGGATCCTGTGTCCAGCTAAATTGAGCTTCATTTATGATGGAGAAGTTAAATACTTTAATGACATACACACGTTGAAGAAATTTGCCATAACCAAACCAGCTCTTCAGGATATTCTCAGACCCATCTTCCATAAAGACCAGCACAATGCTCTACCACCAAATTAAACTCACTCTGAAATTCTTGACCGAAACCCAATTTCCACAGTGGTGAAAAGATTTAAAATGTCCACTGGACTTTTGAAAAACTTGACACCCAAAATATTACTAGCCTTATCAACACTCTCAATTAATGTGAACAGCTTAAATTGTCCTCTTAAGAGGCACAGGTTAGCTGACTGGATACAATAACTCAGGTCAGATATCTGCTTCATACAAGAATCTCATCTTACCTTAAAGGATAAATATAAACTAAGGGTCAAGGGATGGACATCTGTAAATCAGGCAAATGGAAACCAGAAAAAAGCAGAGGTGGAAATTTTATTTGCAGATACATTGTGCTTTAAACCAAGAAAAATAAGGAAAGACAAGGATAGTCACTTCATATTTGTTAAGGGAAACACTGAACATGATAAGATGTCAATTATTAACATTTATGCACCCAACCAGAATCCTTCTCAATTTATAAGGGACATGAGCAATTTAATATCTTCTAGCACCATTATAGTTGTAGGTTTTAACATGCTTTTGGCAGTGTTGGATAGATCCTCCAATAAGAAACTAAGCAAAGACATTTTGGATTTAAACTTCACCATACAACAATTAAATTTAACAGACATTTACAGAACATTTCATCCCAACAAAACTGAATATACATTCTTTTCATCAGCCCTTGGAACAATCCTCCAAAATTGATCACATCTTAGGTCACAAGTCTAACCTCAGCAAATTTAGAAGTATAGAAATTATTCCTTGTATTTTCTCAGATCATCACACAATAAAAGTTGAACTCACCAATAACAGGTATCTGTATACTCACACAAAGTCACAGAAACTAAATAACCTTATGCTGAAATGATAGCCAGGCCATAGATTAGATTAAGAAGGAAATCACCAAACTCTGGGGACAAAACACTAATGAAGACACAAATTATCAGAACCTATGGGATACTACAAAGGCAGTCCTAAGAGGGAAATTTATAGTGAATTGCAAGCCTCAAGAGAACAGAAAAAGAGGAAGTCAGTAACTTAATGGGATATCTTAAGCAAAGGGAAAAGGAAGAACATTCCAATCCCAAACCCAGCAGAAGAAAAGAAATAACTAAAATTAGAGCAGAATTAAATGAAATCAATAACAAAAGAATTATTCAAAAGATCAATGAATCAAAAAGTTAGTGTTTTGAAAAATTCAACAAAATTGATAAACCTTTGGCCAACCTAACCAAAAATAGAAAATTAAAGTCCATGATATCATCAATCAGAAATGACAAAGGCGAAACAACAAAAGACACCTCAGAAATTCAAAGAATCCTTAATGAATACTACAAAAAACTTTATTCTCAGAAATGTGAGAATTGGAAAGAAATCGACTAATACTTGAAAGAACACCAACTTCCTAGACTTAATCAGAAAAAAATTGGAAATGTTGAAAAGACCTATATCAAGTACTGAAATAGAATTAACTATATGAAATCTTCCAAAAAAGAAGACTCCAGGACCAGATGGCTTCACATAAGAATTCTATCAAACCTTTAAAGAGGAACTAGTACCTATATTACTTAACCTTTTCCAAAACATCAAAAAAGAAGGAATATTTCCCAACACATTCTATGAAGCAAATATCACCCTGATCCCCAAACCAGGAAAAGACCCAACAAGAGAAGAAAATTATAGACCAATAACTTTAATGAACACAGATGCAAAAATATTCAATAAGAATCTAGCAAACAGAGTCCAGCAACACATCAAACAAACTATATAACCTGACCAAGTGTGTTTCATCCCAGGGTCTCAAGGTTGGTTCAATATATGTAAAATTATAAATATAATACATTGCACAGACAAACTAAAAAACAAAGACCATATGATTCTCTCAATAGATGCAGAAAAAGCTTTTGACAATATCTAGCATCCTTTCATGATTAGAACACCTAAGAAAATAGGTATAGAGGGGGCTTTTCTTAAACTGATAAAGGCCATCTACAGCAAACCCACAGCCAATATCATATTAAATGGAGTAAAATTGAAAACATTTCCATTCAGATCAGGAACTAGGTAAGGTTGCCCATTGTCTCCACTGCTTTTGACGGTGTAATGGAAGTCTTAGCCATCGCAATCAGGCAAGAGAAGGTGATCAACATTATAGAAATAGGATCATAGGAGATCAAACTTTCACTCTTCGCAGATGATATGATGTTATACCTGGAAAACCCCAGGGACTCAACTATAAAACTCTTAGAAGTGATCAAGGAATACAGTAGCGTCAAGATACAAAGAAGTGATCAAGGAATACAGTAGCGTCAAGATACAAAGATCGATATTCACAAATCAGTAGCTTTCATATATACCAATAATATTCAAGCCTAGAAAATAGTCAAGGACTCTATTCCCTTTACAGTTGTGCCAAAGAAGATGAAATATTTGGGAATTTACCTAACAAAGGATGTGAAAGATCTCTATAAAGAGAATTATGAAACTCTAAAAAAAGAAATAGCTGAAGACGTTAACAAATGGAAAAACATACCATGCTCATGGCTGGGAAGATTCAGCATTGTTAGAATGACCATATTACTCAAAACAATTTACAAATTTAATGCAATACCTGTCAAAGCACCACCATCATACTTTAAAGATATGGAAAAAATCATACTTCATTTTATATGGAACCAAAAAAAAAAAAAAACCCTCAAATAGCCAAGACATTACTCAGAAATAAAAACAAATCAGGAGGAATCATGCTACCTGGCTTCAAACTATACTATAAATCTATAGTTATCAAAACAGCATAATTTGGGCACAAAAATAGAGAGGTAGATGTGTGGAACAGAATTGAGAACCAAGAGATGAACCCAGACACTTACCATCATTTGATCTTTGATAAGCCTCTATGTACATATGACTTAATAAAAAAATATATAAATTGGGGGAAAGATTCCCTATTTAACAAATGGTGCTGGGAGAATTGGCTGGCAACTTGTAGAAGACTGAAACTGGACCCACACCTTTCACCATTAACAAAAATTGACTCTCACTGGATAAAAGATTTAAACTTAAAAAATGAAACTATCAAGATCCTTGGAGAAAGTGCAGGAGAAACACTTGAAGAAATTGGCCTGGGAAAATACTTTATGAGGAGAACCCCCCGGGCAATTGAAGCAACACTAAAAATACATTACTGGGATCTGATCAAACTAAAAAGCTTCTTCATAGCCAAGAAAACAGTAAGTGAAGCAAGCAGACAGCCCTCAGAGTGGGAGAGGATATTTGCAGGTTATGCCTCTGACAAAGGTTTGATAAGAAGAATCCACAGAGAACTCAAACTTATTTTATGTTATTTTTTTTAGAACTCAAACTTGTTAATAAAAAAGAACAAGAAGTAATCCCATTCCATTGTGGGCAAGGGACTTGAACAGAAGCTTCTCTGAAGAAGATAGGCATAAGGCCTACAGACACATGAAAAAATGCTTATCATCCTTAATCATCAGAGAGATGCAAATCAAAACCACTTTGAGATATCTAACTCCAGTAAAAGTGCCTCACATAACGAAATCCCAAAACTACAGATGTTGGCAAAGATGTGGAGAAAAGGGAATACTTCTGCACTGCTGGTGGGAGTGCAAGCTAATATGTCCCATTTGGAAAGAAGTATGGAGAATACTCAGGGATCTAAAAGTAGACCTGCCTTTTGATCCTGCAATTGCTCTTCTATGTGTATATCCAAAAGACCAAAAATCACTTTATAACAAAGATATTTCAACCAGAATGTTCATTGCAGCTCAATTCATAATGGCCAAGTCATGGAAGAAGCCCAAGTGCCCACTGACTCATGAATGGATTAACAAATTGTAGTATATGTATACCATGGAATATTATGCAGCCATAAAAAGATGGAGACTTTACCTCTTTTATATTTACATGGGTGGAGCTGGAACATATCGTACTTAGTAAAGTATCTCAAGAATGGAAGAAAAAATATCCAATGTACTCCGTTATGTTATGAAACCAATTTATAATCACTCACACTTTCATATGAAGAATAGATCACAACTATGGTCCAAGATGAAGGAAGGAGGAGGGAGAGGAGGGAAGTCAGATTGAGGGAGGGTGAATGGTGGGATAACACCTATGGTGCATAATGCATGGGTACATGTCAGATCTATTAAGTATAGGGTATAAATGTCGTAACACAATAAGTAAGTAAATGGGGTGAGGTGTATGTTAACCAGTGTGATGTAAATGCTCCTAATTCTATATGAAATCCCCACATTGTACCCCATAAGTGCATTAATGTATACATGAAAAAAATTCTCAACATTGGTAATCATTAGGAAAATGTAAATTAAAACCACACCTGTTAGAACAGCTGCTGTCAAAATGTTGACGAGGATGTGGTGAAAAGGGAACCTTTGTGCACTGTTGGTGGGATTGCAAATTAGAACAGCCCTTATGAAAAACTGTACAAAGGGTACTCACAAATTCTGTAAAATAGAATTATATTCTGATACAGTAAACCTACTTCTGAGTATTTAGCCAAAAGATTTGATTCAGTATATTTAAGAGATACTTCAACTCCCATGGTCACTGCAGTACTGTTCACAATAACCAAGATGTGGAATTAATCTAAGGGTCTATTAGCAGATAATGAAGAATGTGTGGTATATATGCACAAGGGAATGTCATTCAGCCTTAGAAAAGAAGGAAATTCTGTCATTTGCAACAACATGGATGGAATTACAGGATGTTATGGTAAGAGAAATAAGCCAGGCTCAGAAAGATAAACCGTACATGTTCTCACTTACATGTGGAATTGAAACCATTTGTTCTTATGGAATCATAGTGGAATGGTGGTTGCAAAGATTAGGGGCTGAGGGCAGGGAAAAGTCAGTATAAGCCTCAGTTACACATGAGGAATAAGTTTTGTTTTTTTTGAGATTCATTGCACAGTGTGGTGAATATAATTATTAATAGTACATTGCAAACACATTTAAAAATTGCTAAGAGAATAGATTTCAAGTCTTCAGTATAAAAGTAATAAATAATTAAGGTGAAAAATATGTTAATTACTTTGATTTAATTATTTTGCATTGTATTTATAAATCATAAGATCACATAAATATAAACCATTACAAATTGTCAATTTACGGGTGGCATCTGTGGCTCAGTGGTAGGGTGCTGACCCTATATACTCAGAGTTGGCGGGTTCAAACCTGGCCACAGCCAAACTGCAATAAAAAAATAGCCAGGCACTGTGGCGGGCACCTGTAGTCCCAGCTACTCGGGAGGCTAAGGCAAGCAAATTACCTAAGCCCAGGAGCTGGAGGTTGCTGTGAGCTGTGTGACACCACAGCACCCTACCAAGGGTGATAAAGTGAGACTCTGTCTCTACAAATAAATAAATAAGCAAACAAACAAACAAATAAATAAAATCAATTTACAATAAAATAAAGTAAGAAAAAAATAAATGTATTACACTATAAATGATAAAATGCATTCCCTAGTCAAAGTGGTTGTTGTGAGGATTAAAGTAGCAAATGTTTACCTGCTCTGAAGTCAGCATCCAACAGCTATTCAATTATTACAATTTCTATTCTTATTGTCACTGTAACACTTCTACCTGCCTTTAATCTGCACCAGGGGTCTAATGACTCACTAAAAATTCAAAAATCACACATTAGATTTGGATCAATTGATACAGAAGAGGACCCTACAAGATGGGCCTATATATGCATGGGAATCAGAAATCTTGTTTCCTGTAAACTAAAACATTTACTTCCAATCAAGCCATAAACAATTCCAACCTTAGCAAGTCAGTTCCAGGAAACAAACATCACTATTTGCTGTTCAAATTGAATGTTGTGATTTTAAAAAAAGAAGACTAGATGTATGTGAAAAGTTTATGTGCTACAGTTCATCTTCAAAACCTCTAAGTCTCCTCAAGTGATAGAAATGGTGACAAATATGGCCAATCCCCCTATGTGGAGCAGCTGTTTTTTGCCCATTCTGCACCGACAACTGCCATCCTGATGTTGGAGATTTACTTTCAAAGTGGCCACCTTTTGCCTCCGTGACAAATTGAAGGAAGTGACTGCTGGAGGAAGGCTAACCCCACTCCTGCAGAATCAAAGCCCCCAAGAGGCACCTGCTCCCGGATAAGCGGTGAGTCTCTGGCATCGGTGCATCAAAGGCATCATGCTCCAACACGGAGGGCGAGACTGTTATGTGGTCAACCTGCTTCCTGAGAGCTCTTCCCTGCAGGTGACACAGGAAAAGTCTTCAAAGGAGGCAGCAGGCATCAGAGAGAAGGAAAAATACCTGCAACTTCTTTATTGCTTAGCTGAATATTTGAAGCCATTTGGCTAAATTCTTGGAGTAAGGGGAAAAAAGCTGATCGGGGTATAGGAAAAAAGAAAGGGGTAATTAGAAATCCACTTCCCAAGGGCTGTCTTTGTGACTATTCGGGTGATTGCTGAAAGACAGCTGCGCAGTGTGTGGTCTCCCCTCCCACCATGCCCCTGTCCTCACGACATGTCCAGCCCCCAACTCCAAAGCGCCCCGCCAGGGATGCTGAACAAAACCCCCGATCTTCTTTGCTTTCTCACTCTTCCCTTCCTCTCGGTTGTTTACTCAGCTTGTTAAGTGTTGTTCTCCCAGCCCCGAAATTACACTCCTTCCCTTCACTGCTGTTTGCCACTATCATGGAAAAAAGAAAGAAATCTCTGCTTTGATCAGCCTTCAGAGAACACATCAAACTTTATTACACCTGATTTCCAGCTGGTGTGTCTCTCTCTGGCAGAGAAGCAAGGATGGCCCCTGATGCTGATGACATATTATAAGATAAGGCAAGTTCGACAGAGTCCAGCCGTAATGAGGTAGGCACTAAAGCTTCCTTTGATCATCAGTGGATAGTGCTGGGATATTAGGCAGACACTGGCTTATTTAGGACCTGTTAATGAACACTTAAGCCCATGAGTGTCAAAACCACCACCAACAAAAACCTGAGCAAACAGTTCAGGTGTAATTCTTGAGCACAAATCCATCTTCCTCCCTGTGTATAAAGTGTGGTTAGCTTTACTATCAGGCAGCTGTCCCACTGTGCTGTTTTGGGGCTTCTTAAAAACTCCCCAACCCCAAAACTCTCCAATCCTAAGCCACTGCAGAGGATGTATGTGCATTTTGTTGCACAAAGTTCATTGCCCTATTTTGTGGTAACCACACACAGGTCAAATTTGGGGGATCCCCCTTCCCAAACTCCTCATTGAGTTATATGATTTAAGGTGGTTTAGGGTTTAGACAACCAGTGCATTTGGGTCCTGGGGATGTAGTGCTTGGCTCAAGAATAAAAAGGAGCTCTCAATGGGTCCCCTAAGAACATATTTCAGAATTTATACAGGAATGTCACAGAAAGCAGGTATCTTTTCTATTGGGTTTGAGCCAGTTCTGAGGGATTCATGCTGCTCCCACAGGGCAAGCTCTGCCAGAATGAAAGGCATCCTCACGAAACAGAAGAAAGAGTCCCTGTGAGTAGGAGGGCAGAGAAGGAGAGAGACAGAGAATGTTCTGGCAATGTATTTTGAAGTTCTAAATAAAACCTTAAGCTAGCCCCAACTCTGGACTTTTCAATTATGTGAGACAATTTCATTCTTTTTTTTTCTTTTCTTCTTCTTCTTCTTTTTTACTTAAGTCAGTGTAGGTGGGATTTTCTGTCTTCCAATTCCTAAGAATCGCAACTGATATTATGGCTCACATCTGAAATGCTTCCACTGGGGATCAGTTGCCTTAAAATAAACAAGCATCCTTGGGAGGCATAAGATAACGTGCCTTTATGTAATTTGCAATTCAGTGTGAATGAGCTCTCCAGTGGATTTCCTGAGAGGAGGTTTTGATATGGGGGGACCATACAAGCTTCTTGGGTCTCTGGTTGGGTAAAGAAGAGAAAGCAAATAAAAATAAATAAAACTGAAGGCTTTAAGGGCAGGACCTTCTCTGCTGCAGCGGTTCTCAACCTGTAGGTCGCGACCCCTTTGTAACAATGAAAATACTTCGCGGCATTAGAAAGGTTGAGAACTACTGGAGAGGCTTTCCAGGGGCCTGCACAGGTGGCTATGATACTTCTCCAAGAATCCCCGGGCTTGCTTTCTCAAGGGCCTGGAAAAGACAACAAAACATCACGTGCACCACAGCTCTCTGCCAACACCTGTGATTCACAGAGCCGCACCGTGACAGCCGTGTAGGTTGTGGGTTTCGATTTTTAAGTTGTGCACCAGGCTGCAAGGCTTACTGATTGATGTGGAACTCGAATTCTGTGAGGTTTTCCAATTTTCTTTGCAGTCTGTGTTTCTGGAGGTGGGTGTTCATGAGTCACCTTGGAGAACTAAGGGGAAGAAAATGGTTCTTTCCCTGGAGTTCCACCGAACCCTCCAGGCCACATCTCATTGGCTCTGGTTGGATGTGTGCTCAACCCTGAGCCAATGGCATGGCCAGAAGGATGAAGCACTCTGATTGGCTACCCTGAGTCACGTGCCACTCTTGAAGCCTGGGCACCAGGCAAGAATGTCTCACTGGACTTCCGTTTCAGGTGTTCCCTCTGCCTGCAGTGTCCTTTTCTGCCTTGACCCTCTGGCAGATTGGCAGAAATATTGCCTCTGCATCTTTCAGGTGCTGCCTCCTCTGAGAAACCTTAAGTAATTTAGTTATGTTTGCTCTTGTGTTTTCAATTCATGATTACATTGCTCATTCATTCAACAAACGTTTGCTGGGCAAGTACTATGTGCCTAGTGTTAAGTTTAGACTCAATCTGCCACCTGGCATTTCTAGAGTTCAGCCTACTGGGTTCTCCGTACACAGTGAATTGTAACCTAACTGGAGGTGTAGAAGAGCTGTAACCTGCGCTTGGACCCATCGCAGATAGCTAACTATTCCAACCCCTTTGAATTAGGCAAACGCTGAGCCTTAACCTATCCAGCTGCTTCTGTACCTTATTTTCCTCTCTGCTCACAGATGCTGCCTAAACAATCAGCAGCCCTGAGGGTAACCTGAACCTATTCTGGCTCTGGGGCTGTCCAATTCTCAAGTTGCTTTTGCTCAGTTAAACTCTGTTAAATTTAATTTGTCTGAAGTTTTGCTTTTAACACTCGTGTTGTCGAAAGTGACAGCAATATGGCATTGAACAAAGACGGTCAAAATAGCACCACTCCATGGAGCTTATCAATAAGGACAAACCAGAAATATAACAAATAAATAATGTGTGTGTGTGTGTGTATGTATATATATATATATATATCATATAAAGGAATGAATAAGCATATATGGTATGAATGAGATCTTTCTCTCTATTTATCTATCAACCGAAGGTGTAAAAATGTGTAAACCTTTCTAATGTGTGTGACCTTTCATCATTGAATTGAAGGTACCAGTATTGGTCAAGTGTACCTAGACATTCTACATCCATTTACATCCATTTTATCTGCAATTTATACACTTTTTGGAAATGATGGATTTTACTTCCAACAAGAACTCTTAAAATACGTATACTTTTTTTGGCACCCCTGGTATATATATGAATGAAAATGAAGCAGGGGGTGGAGGAAGGCAGTCCTAGGGGTGTGAAGATTTCACAACCATTGCTCAGGGAGGTCCTCCATGAGCAGAGATAAGAGCATAAGTCACACAGATGTCTGGGGAGCGAGAGCGCTAGGGTGAGAGGTGGGAGATGAGCACCTGCCATGTCAGAGGAGTGGCAGAACTCCAGTGTAGCTGGAATTAGGAGAGTGACAGGAGCCATGCCTAGGTGAGGTCAGAGCTATGGCAGGTGTGGTCACTGGGGTTGGGATCTGTTTGTCCTTGTCAACACTTTGGCTTTTCTGATGAGGAGAGGAAGCCAATGAGTATATTTAAATTTTTTTAAGTTGATACATAATAGGTGTACATATTTGGGGGACACATGTGATAATTTAATACATTCGTGTAATTTGTAAAGATAAAAATCAATGTAATTGGGATAGCCTTCACCTTAAATAGTCATAGTTTCTTTATGCTAAGAACATGTGAGTTCTCCTTTATTTTTCAAGGTACAATAGATTATTGTAAACTACAGCCACTTGACTCAATGATCAAACACCAGCTCTTATTTCTTCTATCAAACTGTGTATTTGTGCCTGTTTAGCAGTGTGGGGGTCACTGTGCTCAGGGCAGCAAATGGCTTTGAGCAGAGGAATGACAGGCTCACATCTACGCTTTAATCATCTTGGCTGGTGTGTGGTGGGTGCCTGTATTCCCAGCCACTTGGGAGGCGGAGGCAAGAGACTCGCTTGAGCCCAGGAATTGGAGGTTGCTGTGAGCTGTGATGCCACGACACTCTATCCAGGGTGACAGCTTGAGGCTCTGTCTCAAAAAAAATAAATCATCATGGCTGGCACATTGTAAATGGATGGATTATGGAGGCGGAGCACTCGAGCAAGGACAGGCCCCAGGAAAGCTGCAAGGCTGCCGTCACCGAGGTGGTGCTGTGCCCTGGGTCAAGGTGGGGCGGGACCTGAGGGAGGCAGGCTGGATCCCAGGAGTATTCTGAAGGCATTGCCAATAGGACCTGCTGAGGGACTGGACATGGAGAAAGGGAGAAAGAACGAAGTCCAGGCTGAGCCCAACACTGAGACTCTAGGAGTTGCCCTGTGACGGTGTGGAGCAGATTCTGGAATAATCGGGTGGAGTGGCATATGGTGTCCCAAATCCCACTGCCTTGTTGTGTTCTTACATCGCTGCCTACTCTCTGAGCTCCTCAAGGGCAAGGAATGTGTGTCTCATTTGTGTGGCCCTAATAGCTTGAACAGCACCCGGCACTTAGCGGAGATTCGGTCTGCATTTGTTGACGCTTTCTAAGTGGGCGGAAATGCTCCCTGGTGGTTCACTTCTAAGCAGAGAGATTAATGCAGCTCTTGCTCAGAATGCACAGACTCTCTGCTCTGTCGCTGGGCCCCGTGATAAAGGAGGTGTGCGGCCCCTTGAGGAGCGTCTCTTGCTGCCCTGGGGCGTTTGCTGGAAGATTTACTGAGGACAGAGTTGCCAGCTGCACCTGCCGCCACCACCCTGGCTCTGGAGTGGGTGACAGAAGCCGGACAAGCCCATGTTCCTCCTGCTGACTGGAAGCTACAAGCTTCCCCTGCCTGGCACACCTCTCTGTCAGCCTGCCTTTGTGTTGAATCATCTTTTCATTCAATTTAAGAAGAGAGAGAAGAGGCCAGAGGAAGGAATAGGGGTGAGAGCTGTCTGTGGGCATCCCTAACTCGCCGAGAACTTCGTGGGCTGGGCAGGGGAAGGGAGAATGATTTCCTCCCTCTCCCCGTTGGTCACTGCTATGAATCAAAGCTGGTGCAGCCGTGCACTTTGCCCCACATCCACTGTACACAGACGCTTCGTGCCACAACATCATCCGGAGACTCGGCAGTATCCTCAACTAGCGAGGTTCTAGTTCTCCCTTCTTTCCCCGTCCAGGCCTGGGGGGTGGGTAGAGGGGAAACTTCATGTGGGTGGGGGTCCCCACCTCCCAGCATGACCTCCCTAGAGGGTGGGGGCTGGGAAGAGGCCAAAGGCACTGGTCAAACACACAGTGTCAGGAGACTGCACCCCAGACCTAGGGTCATCATCGTGCAGAGAAGTTTTTCATTGTGCCCGTTTCTGTGCTGGGGAGAATCTCCTAACTCAAGTGGCAAGACAACCAGAATAGAACCGGAGGGATCCCCTGGGGCCCAGAGGTCCCGCCGGTCAATGAACACTGCAGCAGACCAGACAGCAGGTTGTGCAGGCGCGGGGAGGCGTCACTTGCCTTAATCACGTCTTCGTCAGACGATCTACACTCCACGGACTCCAGCAGGTCGGTCACTGTGCCGTCATCCTCCACGGAGACCACCTTCACTGGAACCGCCACCGTCTTCCCCGTGAGGATGGCTGTGTTTAGGATTTCTGCCTCCTGGAAGACCAAACACACCTTCCGTCACACCCCTGCTGAAACGCCCAGCCCGCCTTCCCTGCGCCGCCCTGCAGACAGCACCGGGTTTTAATCAGGCTCAGGCCCACCTGGCACGAGACACCTGCTGAGTGTGTGTGGCAGCCAAGAGAGAATCTCTTCACCCCTATTCTGCAGGGAAATCATGACGAAGGAGGGATTGGAAGTGAACATCTCTCATACTGTTACCATGTTTGGGGAACACATCAAATGTCGACCCCTCAATCTTCACAGCATCCTGACAACAGGCATTACTGTTCGTCCTGTCTTATAGAAGACACAGAGAAGTTTGGTAGCTTTGCCAGTGCCACCCAGCTAGGAAGCAAGGCAGGCGGGTCTCAGGAGGCATAAACCTATGTCCACTTACTCCAGCCTAAGCAGCCAGTGGCGAGCCAGAGGGGCAAGCTGCGGTGAACGGCACTTAGACTAACGTAAGGCGCCGCGTGTGGGGTGCTGTGGGAGGAGCCTCGCGCTTCATGCTTGTCACCCTCTCTGTGTTTCAGAACCTCTTTCCATTGTCTAGGCCACTGAAACGTCTGGTTCAGAAGACTGAACCCCAAGAACCAGCAACGACACCCCAGGCCTCCACTGCCATGACACACGCATGCACCACAGGCAGGCACAGGCACCCGAATACGCCTTCTGCTGCCAACGCTTCCTTCACAGAGCAGCTCAAGAGCTGAGTCGGGGTTCCGCCTGCGCTGGTGATTCCCCTTCCGAGCTGGGAACACCCTGGGCTGCTCTCCTTGGTAGCTCCAACTCCTTTAGTCTTACTTACAGTTAGCTAATCACTTTGCCTCTTTTCCAGATTGGACCCCCCCCACCCCATGGGGCCGTGTCTACTTCCTGCTCCCCCAGCACACTGCCCAGTGACAATACACGGTAAACATATGTGTCAGGAGCATGGAAGAGGCCTCAACAGGGAAAGGGCCAGGACGCCAGCATCACCCCCGGCACTCCAGCACCATGCTCTAAGCATGAATCCCTTCCTCCTGAACACCTGAGCCTCAGGCAGCCCTTCCTGGACTCGAGCCACACCCTGCCTTCTGTATCTGTCCCTCCGCTGTGCCAGCTCTTGTCCTGACTTGCTCTGATGAAATTCTTCTGGTTTTTGAATGGTGGGAACCTGAGAGAGCATATGAGCCCATTTCCCAGATAAGGAAGACTGAACTCCAAGAACCAGCAAGTGCATCTCCTTCTGCCCGGCACAGGTTGTCTCCTCCAGCACGTGAAGCCGCAAGTCCCAATCTAACCTGCATCTCTGTATAACTGCAACGTCCAAGTCCCACCCCAGGCCATTATTCTTTGCTCAATTCCAGCTCGTCACTTGCTGGTGGTGTCCCTTCAGGGTGTTGGATCAATTTGCCACATTGCATTTCTTCTGTAAGTCGAACTTGTCTGTCCTATCCTTGATAGAATAACAGTAAAAAGTCTGGGTGGGGGCTAGGAGATG